>JAPKLY010000016.1:361543-446375 GCA_026898435.1 Prunella vulgaris | reverse complement strand
CTAAGTCCATTAACTCCCCCACCCCACTTTCTCTTTTCTTTTCTTTTTTTTGTTTTATGTTCTTCTTTTTTTTTATTTGTTTTTTTTACATTATATATATACAATATATATTTATATATATATTTTTTTTTTGACAAGACAACATTATTCAGTTATATGATATTAAGAGTATTTAATCTATGAAATTCGATATAAAATTTATGCACATTTATAAAGACACCTTTGTAATACAATTTTAAAATAATTTAAATAAAATACATTAAATTTTTATTACTTAGAAATTATGGAGAATTTACCTAAATATAGTGAACATTTCACACATAGAATATTTAACTTTTATTCAACTAGTATCATAAACATATTAAAAAAAATTCTTATTATATACTTTGGTATTAGATTATATCTAATTAGTTCATACCTAATTTATTTCTTTTTTTTACTTGTTTGCGTCGAGTGAGTCGCAATCGAGTCCGGTCTCCTCAGTAAGTCATCCTGCTAAACTTTTAAAGTTCATAGAAAAGGTTAGCTCTTCAATTTAGTAAAATAAAATTTTCGAACTAACAAATATTTTTTTTAAAATTTAATGTTAAAAAGTAATTAAATTATTTAAAATATATAGAATATAATATATTTAAAAATGGGGTGTTATATACGCAATCTCTTTGCGTCTTCAGATACCCATCTTGCTTGAAAGTGTTCGCCAACTCTTGGAACCACATTAAGTGGGCATGATGATCCTCACTATCATCCATTTTTCCCTCGAATTACCTCTTCAAGAGGAGATTGAACTCCGGTGCTTGCACATCGGGCCAGGAAATCCCATCATAAAACTCGTTCATCCTTGGCTCTAGAAAATGCCTAATCGGCCTCTCATCATCCATCCTACCCCTCTAAGGTTGTTGGTCTTGATAGAGGGGGTTATTGTAATGTTGTTGGTAATTTTGCTGGTAAGGATAGTTGTAAGGTTGGTTCTGAGGGTTAGGTGGATAACGTTGATAATCAGGTTGGTTTTGATTTAGTAGAGGAGGCTGGTAGTTTTGAGGAGGAGGAAGGTTTTGATGGTTTTGCGCCTGATTTGGTGGAGGTTGATTCTGTGGAGGGTAGTAATTCTGAGGATTTTGGAGGTTTTCTACTCTCTGTCTGTCATTCACTTCATCCCCTGGGTTCTGTCCATTCTGGATATTAGAACCTCCTACCTCATGATCGATCTATCCTCCAAATGAGGCATATTATCCTTGTTCCTTCGAGCCATGAACTCAACAGATAAGTTTCTTCTTCGGTTCCTTCTTGAGGTGATTTCAACCTCTGGATCAATAGAACATTGAGGATCTCCTCTTGATCTAATGATCATACACCTAAAAGAAACAAAGGCAAAGTATCAAATTCTCTTAAAAAAATAAACAAAATAAACAATCACACACACACACTCGTTACCACCCCGGCAACGGCACCATTGACTAGTTCTTAAATTTTGCAAATAACCAAAATCCAAACCCTCAAGAGGAAGGGATCGTGCAACACTAGCAAGTATTTCGACCAAGTTTTATCGAACCCAAGAGAGGCAAATTAAGAGTATGTGTGTGTTTGTTTATGATTCAAAATAAATTATACTAAAATGGGGGGTTTGTTCCTATGATCTATTACTCATGAAAATCAAACAAAATTTGAAAAAAGTAAACTAAGTACGAATTTAAACTTAAGAACACAATAACTAACTCTCAAGGATGAGAGTGCAACGATTGAGATTATGATCTAAACATGATCCTTAGGATAATTTTCCCCCTATTAGTCTAGACCAAAATATAAGAAGTGTTCACATAGAAGGATCAAGAGCCACCACTTAATTAAGTCTAATACTCATAGACAAGTAATTAAACTATGTTGACTATCATCGACGAGTCGGGATAAGTGCATCTAGAGCCCTCATTCCCGCCTTCAAGAGAAATTAATATCCTAGGGTGTTGAATAATTTAATTCTTTCCCGCAAGGGTACTAAAACTATCCTATTCGGCACTCACCGATTATTACTACGGTATTTTATGCAGTCGTCCTCAGCTAATTTACACAACTAGTCCAAGCATTAGCTCAATTAAAAAGACTCATAATTTAGAAATTATATAATTAAATTAATCGAACTCGTACACTTAATGGTCTTAAGCATGCACGTATTCAAATTAATTAAACCAAAACTGGTCACCTTTGACATCTGGTCCAAACCTTTGACATATTAAGATCTTAGAATATGAAGCTAAACTAAAAAAAAGAGTAGTTTCGGTGTGTATTTAGGGTCATCTTGTAAGCCAATGGGTGATTAAAGTCACATATCAAATCCATCATGGACATGGAACTACCAGATTCCATAAAAAAGGTGCAGCGATTAACGGGATGCCTAGCAGCGTTGAATGGATTCATATCAAGATTCGGGGATCGAAATAGGTCATTTTTCACGCCCTCAAAAAGAACAAGAATGAGTTTCAATAGACCGAAGTATGTCACCAAGTGTTCGAAGATATAGAAGAGTACCTAAGCAATCCCCAAATTCAGGAAACACCAATACCCAGAGAAAATTGTACTTATACTTGGCGACATTAGAAGTCACCATCAACTCGGTATTGGTCCACATATAAGGAAGATTCCACTTACCTATATACTAAGTCAGCCAGACACTCCTCGAAGCGGAAATTTGATACTCCCCACAGAAAAATTGGCATATGCCTTGGTGATGACTGTCCCAAAACTTCAGTCTTATTTCTATGACCATCAGGTGGAGGTACTAACAACATTCCCACTACGATAGATTCTACATCGATCTAACAACGCAGGACAATTGATGAAATGATCCTTGGAGATAAGCCAGTTTGGGATAACATATGCACCTCGAACAGTGATTAAGGGGAAGTCTCTAGCCAACTTTATAGTCAAGCTAACCTACTCCTAAGATCCAACGAGAGGACATAGTCATTCTTGCCATCCGGAGCGAGAGTGGTGCTAATAAGCCCGAACAGGAAAGTGTTCACCTCCACCATCAGATTTGGTTTCATGACTAACAATAATGAAGTAGAGTACGAAGCATTAAATAGCAAGACTTAGACTATCATTAGTTGTTGGAAAAAATGGTTGTAATTTTTTGGAGATTCACAACTAATAATATCTCAAGTCCAGGAGGAGTACGAGGCAAAAGATGAGTAGATGATACTTTACCAAAATATCGTAGCACATCGATTATCTCCGTTCGAGCAAGTTTACATAGAACAGATACCTCGGCTGGAAAATACACAAGCAGATGCACTAGTCCTGTCAGCAACAAGTCATGGAGTAGCAAAATTTACCGAAGTGGCAATCACGAAGCTTCAAAACCCTTCAATATCTGATTACAAAGTAAATCAAATGTTGAATGGGGGCAAGAAGAGGATTATTGGAGGGCATCCATCAAGATATAGTTAGCTGATGGAGCGCAAACTGAAGACCCTTGGACTGCTAGTCGGCTAATCAAACAAGCTGCTAGGTATTCCTTGTTGATGGGCATTTATATAAAAGATTATTCTCCATACAACTGCTTAAGTGCTTGTCACCACAAGAAGGTCAAGATGTGTTGGAGGAAATCCAGGAAGGAGTCTGTAGTAGCCGTGTTGTGGGGGCAGGCTCTAGCCTACAAAACAATAAGACAAGGATACTATTGGTCAACAGTTTGCGCCCAACATTCACACTTCAGCATAAAACCTAAAGTCTGTATATAGCCCTTGGCGATTTGCAAAATGGGAAATAAATACAATTGGACTATTCCCACCAGGAAAAGACAATGTCAAATTTATAGTAGTCATTGTAGATTACTACACCAAAATGGGCAGAAGACAAAGCGCTAGCAGCAATCATTTAGGAAAAAATTATCAACTTTATCTGGAAGAGCCTCATTTACAGATTTGGGCTACCTCAGTCGATCGTAACAGAAAACGAGAAATAGTTTGACAGAAAAAAATTGAGGAATTTCTACAGCTCATGGAATATTAAAAAACAGTACTCAACTCTGTAGCATCCATAATCTAACAGACAAGTTGAAGCAGTCAACAAAATTCTTAAACACATCCTCGAAGTTCAGTTGACTGAAAAGAAATGTAGTTAGGTAGATGAAGTGTTGAAGTCATATGGTCCTATAGAACATCATACAGGCCAAGCACTGGCGAAACCCTATTTACATTGGCCTTTGGAGTTGACGCAGTAATCCCGGTAGAGATACAAAACCAAAAATGAAAAATTATCAACTTTGATGAAGAGGCCAACGATGAAGAGATGGCACTTGAAAAGAGTTACTAGAAGAATTGAAAAATGTAGCTTACAGCAGATAGCATATAAACGTCCTTCAATAGAATTGAAAATGTATCTTACAGTAGAGAGCAGAAAAATACTACAATTCACAAGTTAGACATAGAGAATTCAAGGTGCAGGAGTTGGTCATGAGAAGGTTGCTTTCCACCCTACCAGGAGTGTTTGGTCCCAATTGGGAAGGACCTTTCAAGGTGAACACCAAATGGAAGAATGGGACCTACGAGTTAGAAGACCTTGCAGAAGCCCATCTGCCTACACTTGGAGTAATGCACATTTAAAGAACTATTACTGGTATACTCTGTATGTTTTGAAATATCTTTGTATTGAGTTGTTCGCCTCCAATATGTAAAGATGACCAAGAATCCATTATTTATAAGAAACTTTAAGTATTATTTAGTTTATAGTATGATTTAATGTCAAATAAGTCCGAAGTATTCACAACCTATAAACTACATACGGGCAATCAACACGTTGGAGGAGCGAACACCCCACCAGCAAATTCAGCCCTATGATGTCATTATTAAGCTCGAGGCATCCAGTTGTAATAGGCCAAAATTTGGGATAGTGGCCAATCCTTCACAAAGGAACGCCACCAACAATATCACCCATATTATCAACGTTCTAAGGCAGAATTCCTTGCGAACATATGCCCAAAGGTGTCCAACAAGGACTCAAAGCCTAAGAACAAACAAGTGCTAAGTTTACACTTAGAAATAATTTAAGACGAACCAAATAAGTAAAACAGACAATTTTAAGACAAAAAGTGAAACAGGTAAAGAGACTACATGTGACGAGCAAAAGAAAATTTTCATTAATAACTTAAAGAGTCAAATGCGCAAAATCCAAGAGATGGAGAACAAAAGAGAGTTTCTTTAAGACTCAAAAACAAACGAGGAAAGAAAAAACCTTAAATCTATGATGCTGGTTGCTACCCACCAGCTGGGACTTATTCTGCATCAATTGGAGGAGGGTGACTCTGGTCGCCTGCTGTAGAAGACAAAGTGGGAAGGGTCTCCATATTCCCAAGAAGCTAACCCATATCTAACATATCATCATCCTATTCTCCGTCCCAGATACAACTTGCTCGTCGCCCTCAGCGTGCTCCTTCTCACTAGCAGCTTCCTCCTGTTTATCTCATTCTTCCGCTTGTGAAGAGGCCTCGAAATTAATGATCCTGACACCAACACCAAAGATGCTTAAATCTACACATAGTCCACCAGGTCGCCCATATCCAGAACTGCCTGCTGCGAGGGGGATGAGCAGTGACAAATTCTGTGAAGTCCCTAGCGGCCGACTCCACCACATCTTTATTATTGTCCACAACATATTTGTTCTCCCGAATGCACTGAGAATAGGCCCAGATATAACTAAAATCAGATGTGATCTTCTTCGCAGCAATCAGCTCCTCCGGCGAGCAGCTCAGCTCTAACTCAAACTGCAAGTTATCATTCTCAGAGCAAGCAGAATTCAGTTCAGCCTGAAACTTGGAGATAGTCGTAACCTCATCTTTCTTCTTGGTCGCAGCCTCTAACTCGTGACTCAGGCGAGCAATTTCATCCCGAGCAAGCTCTGCATTCTTAAGGGTCACCACCTCTTTATCTAAGACTGCTCGGGCCTTACCTCGGTGTCAAGGACAACCTTCTTGGCCTCCTCTTTCTCCCTATCAACCTTTTCCATGGCCTCAGCCATGACCCTATTTATTCGCTCTACCTTGATAATCTGGGTCCAAGACTCGGCTAGCACAGACCAAAGCGCTACAGGTATAATTGATCATCAGTCGATCATTGTCAGTTTGTTGCTGGGTGACTAGAGTCACCTCCCCAGAATGGGTCCAATGAAGAGGCACGGCCTCCATTGCTCGCTTAACGTGAGAACTTTGCATATCCCTTAAGAAACTCATTGCTCATGAGCGAGATACTTGGTTCAAGATCTCGCACCTTAACGGGAAAAGGGAGGGGTTGTACCTGCAAGAAACCAACAAGAAAGTGTTGAAATAAAAATAGTACATGGTGAAGGCATAATAAGCTTCAGTAGCGAGAAACTTACATGGCAGCCCTGGTGGGATCCCACCCGAGTAGGTGTTGTCCTAAATCTGGACTCCATATGGAGGTGTAAACACTGCAGCCGCAACAGGACTATGTGCTGGGCTTGAGGACTTGGGGCAGAGAGAGATGCTTGCTCAGGACTTGCTCGCCTTGCTTCCCCTGAAGCATCAGTGTGACCAACCCTCTTGGTCTTTTTGGTTGTCGGCTCCTCTCTGCGATGAACTCTAGATCCATCACCTTATTTCAAATGGCGAGGCTTCTCAGGCCTGTCCGGTGGTACTTGAGTCTCGGCTGCTCGCTCAGTTCTCTGGCTGGCAGTGGGAGTTGGTGGAGCGTGAGCAAAACTACCACTAGCACAGGCTTTATTTTAACTCTGTAGATCAAGCAAAGTGGATGGGGATCTTTCTTGCATTCACGGGAAGCCATCTCTTTGACCTTCTTTGAAAGAGTAGCGAAAGAAGGCAGAACAACAAGCGTAACCTGCTGGGCTGCATCAACAAGAAAACAAATTAAAATTTACAAGTCTTAATCATGCCCTGACCAGGTTTCGAGCAACAAAGAGTTGGGAATAAAGTTTGTTGGAGGAACAGCTGCTTGCGCAGCCAATTGATGGGGGCCGGTGATGAGATGGGCAGTCTTCCTAACATGTTTATTGATCGATTAAGCTAATCAAGTGTTTGTTATGTGGCTTAACAGTAATGTTCAATCAATATTTGCTGGAATTTTAGCCTTAAGAAATGTTTAAGATGAAAGTATAAAATAAGTAGTAAGAGAGAAAGTAAAGTAAATAATTTTCTATTACAGGGGTTTGACCATTTTCTCAAATGTACAAATGGCCTATTTATAGGCTTGCATGTGGTGATGTGGCATTTAGTTAAGCTAATGTAGCTTAATAAGGTGACAAGTGTCCTAACACTTGTTACTCTTAGGACCTAAATACTCTTAATGGGCTTAAAATGGCCAAATAGCCCATTAACAAGGTTGGCTGCACTTCGGGGACATTCTGGGGAGTTGAGGCGAGCAACTTTGCCTTAAGGAGTTGCTTGCTTCTTAACTTTCGAAGAGCTTTTAATAGTTATGGTCGGCATAAGGAGGGTGAGTGGTGATAGTAGTGCGGAATCCAAGGCATCACTTTGGTATGTGTGTCAATCACTCATATTGAAAAGTGTGCTACTCAATTAAAATTTCAAAAATATTTGTCATTCAGTCCTTCTTCTACCTCATTATCTTATTTTTGACATTCCACAACATATAAATAGTTTTTTCACTTATTCTCTCCGTTTGTTCTTCAATTTTTACTGTTTTCAAGCATTTAATTGTTCTTTTGAGTGAGTGACTTTCCGGTGACTCTTCTGGGTTTCATCTCACCATTTCTCAAGATAATCCCTTTATAGTTCTTTCATTTTTTATTCTTTAATTAAGATTTTAAGGTTCTTCTCTTGAATCTCTAGTTTATTTCCATGGTTTCTCCTTCTTCTCGCCGTGTTTTTGGGGCTTTGCCAGAATTGGGTCTTTTAACAATTGATTTTCCAGTGCTTATAGGAGGGAATTTGAATTTAGGACTCCTACCTTCAATCATGTCTTCCTCTTCTTCAAGTAGGACCATCTCCATTAGGAATTCGGGAAAAAGGTCAATGGTAGAAAGTGGCCCCATCACCAGCCTCTCGTCAGTGCACCTTGATTAGTCAGATCCCGAGGCGGCCTCCATTGCCCGCTCCATTGAAGAATAAAAATCCCAACCGTTGGGTGAGCAAGATGTCGAGCAGCTAGCTGCTCGCCTGGATGGGGTAACATTCCCCCATCGAAATTGAGTCTTCTAGCTAGGACAAGGAGGTCACCTCTGAGTACCTCAAGTCGATCAATTTCCCGAGGCCAGGTATGATCATAAATAATATCCCAGAAGGAGTCGAGCAAGAGTTTGAATGGGATCGGTACTTTGTTCATTATGCGAACAACTTTTCTACCCCTGCTCGCCACTTTAGGAATGTGAACAAGGTAACCGACTACAAGGCGAGCACCAATTGAAGTGTTATCACCGAGAATTTCTGGAATTGCATATGGAGGGATTACAAGATCTCGTGTGACATCACCATCTATGCGCCGCAACCAAATGAGAGGGTTGATCCCCCTTGCAAAGCTGACAACAATCAACATGGACACTTTATACTCCAAAGTAACACTCACCCTACATCCATTCATTGGTCACTTTTTTATGGAGACCAACCTATCCATCACCCAACTCACCCCGAATGCGTGGAATCGTCTGCTCACCTTCTTCACGGTGTTCGCCCTTGAGGGATACAAGAACTGGTTGACACCGCCTCCCCTCCCGAAATAAATTACACTCTTTGCATCACTAAGTGCGTGGCGGATGGCAATGGGTACTATTAACTGAAGTTGCGAACAAACTACAAGGTCCGAGTGTGGAAGGAACAATTCTTCTTCATAGGGGTGATTGGCGAGCTACGGACAGCATGGACGGACGTGAGGGGCGTATTATATCCACCGCCGAATTTGGCATGCTGCAACATAGAAGACTTTAAAGCTTGATTTGATATGTGGTGAGCAACATTGACTTATAAGTTTTTCCTTTTTGCAGGTCCGTCTCCTCAATGTAAGAAGAAGTCGGGGATTTCTGAGGAGTTCAAATATATACTTCTATTGGTGTGCCACCGGAACAAGAGAGATCAGAGAATAGAACACCTGAACAAGCCGAGCTGTAGGCGAGCATTTGGAGTTTTTACTTCTCCCCACCACCTGACTGTACAAGTTGCTCGCTCTCCTGGTAGTTCACCATTTTGATATAAAGTTTGCCTTTAGTCTTTTCAAAAAGTTTCCAAGTTAATCTTGCTCGCCTTGTGTTCGCAGCTACGGAGGTCACCATCGCCATACTCCCCCCCCCCCTCAGTATTTTGAACGAGAAGGTTCATAGGATGGCGCGGGCAAAGAAGGACCCCCCTCACTTGTGCTGGCCGCACATAAGAAACATGATGCTGGGAACTCAGCTCCTCGTCCATCTCCTGCTCCTCGCAACAAAATAAATGAGGACCGATAGTTTCCATCCTCATCACCCTCTAGCTCTGCTCATTGTCTACATATGGGTGATGGTTTTCGAGTAGGCCGTGACGAGGAGCCCCTGGCCAAGAAGGTGAAGATTTTGCGAGCATCTGGTTCTGGGCAATCCTGGGGAACAGAATCAGTGGAGAGAGCAGCCCCTGATGTTGGTGCCTCCTCCACTCCAACTCCATCTTGCTCGTTATACGCTCTGTTGGGTAGTTGATCGATATCACTTACCTATGGTGGGATCCTGCTCGTACCTCGGAGTATGTACTACTTCAACTCTGTATATTTCTTCAACTCTTGTTTTCCTAATGAAAAATTCGACAAGTATTTTTTGTTCACCTTTGATAGGTATGATTTAGCTAGGTATCCTACTCGGTGCGAAGCTGTGCACTAGTTTTCTCTCTCCCATCCCCCCTACCAGCCTAGACACGCTGCAAGGCACGATCAGAAGGGAGACCGAAGTAGTTACTTTCCACTGGACTCAGGCCCAAGACGATAATGTCCTCCGCCAGACTCTATCAAACAACCTCTGTCTGGAAATGCACTATTCAAGTGGGGCCCTGCTCACTGCCCAATGCTCTTTGGACCATGTTGCCACATTAGAGTGATCACATGCAACTCTTGTCAATACTGCTATCAAGGTTGGCGATCAATGCAACCTTAGATTATGAGGCCAAGGTCAAGGCCGCACTGGAGGGGGAGAGGTCTGCTCTCCAAGGTTTGGAAAGGGCCAAAGAGGAGGCTGCTTGCCTCCAACTAGAATTGGCCCAGGACGCGTGAGCAGCCCAAGAGACAGATGCTAAGCTTTAGGAAGAGTTGCAGGCTACGTGCGAGCAGCACGTTAAATTCCAGTAGGAGAACGATGACTGCTTGTCTACCAACTTTGGCATTATTTATGCATTTTTGGAGAACCTTCGCACGTACAAATATGTCGTCAATCACAATGAGGACATTTGGGAGTCCTTGAAGAAAGATTTTGCTGAATTTGTAACTTCAAGGCCTCCTAAAGATGGCACGGTGCCGACTCTGGGGTGGATTTGAGCATCTTCCCCCAAGAGTGATGATCATTAGGGGTTCTTATCCCCCAGAAAAGGAGTGAGAGCAAGGGGATGCCATGATTGACGTTGACAACCTCTCCCCTATTGAGATCTTGCCCACAGCTTCTCCTCCAACGGGTGAACAACCTTCCTCTTCTGGCGGCGAGCAAACCCCTGCCACTGACCCAGCAGCTGGTGGCGAGTAGTGAGCAAGAAAGAGCAGTTTTTACTTGTTTTTTTTTTATCTTCTTTTTGCTTACGTTGTAAGGCCTTCATGCTTGCCTATAACGGCGCTCCTTTTGTAGTTATCCCTTTGAAATTAATGAAATGTTTTCCTTTATATGATTGTGCATTTACATTTCTTGTATTGTCGTTTAAGTATAGGTTGCTCGCTTTTTGTGGTGTATCTTTGGTTCGTCTTATTGTCATTGTTTTGACCGCGAGCTTACACTTTAAAAAAAATTTAAGGGTTTCATTTGTGAGGAACAATACCTTTGTACAATCTTTAGTGCATATTGATGGTGGGAGTATCTTTTTTGAAGGATCACTTTCCCAGCCTTACCTTCTTGTTGGGTTGTTCGCCTCAAGCTTAACAACAACCATTGAGTATCTTGCACTATTAACAATTATCCTACAACTTGTACTAAGTATATTTTTATGCAAATCAACTTTCATACTAGTAAAATATTCTTCACATAAAATCTATCATAATGTACAAGACATCCTTGCTCGCCCCTAACCATATTCTTCACTCTATTTCATCCCCTTTTTAGGGTGCTCACTTCTACCTTGTCTATCCAAACTCTTTCCTATGTTGCTCGCCACACATTTACTTTTTGGGCGAGCAGGAAATACTTAAGCTTAGAAAAATTCTATTGATAAAACTTCTTTAGAGGAGATGCACTCCACGTGTAAGATGAAGGATTCCCTTGCATGTCTTCTAGGTCATAAGTCTCATTTAACCAGCTATTTGTTATTCTGAAGAGTCCTTCCCAATTTAGCCTAAATACTCCCGAAGGGGTGGTGAGCAGCTTCCTCATCACCAAATCCCCGACATTGAATCTTCTATTTTTACCTGTGAATTGTAGTATTTTTATGCTCTTTACTTGTATGTGGCATTCTTCAATTCTGAAGATGTTCGCACTTCTTCTATCAAGTCTTTTTCAACTGTCATTGCTTCGTCATTCAATTCCTCATTGTAGTTAATGATCCTCCAGCTCTGATTCTAAACCTCTACCTGGATGACTGCTTCCATCCCAAAGGCTAAAGTGAATAGAGTTTCTCCTTTACTGGTCTTGTGAGACGTTCTGTACGACCACATGACTTCTGGTAATTTTTGTGCCCAACTGTCTTTTTTATCTGTGAGTCGAACCTTCACAGTGTGTTTCAGAATTTTATTAACCGCCTGGACCTGTCCATTTGATTAAGGGTGATATGGAGTGGAATAGTTTTTTCTGATGCTCCATGACATACAGAAATCCCTCAACTTTTTCCCATCGAACTACCTTCCGTTATCTTTCACTATTGACTATAGCAGGTCAAATCTACAAATGATGTTCTTCCAGATAAAGCTGATCATTTTCTCCTGAGTGATTGTTGTTATTACTTTAGTCTCTGCCCACTTTGTATAAAGATCTACAACGACGACTGCAAATTTGACGTTCCCTTTTTTTGGAAGGGAGTGCTCCAATTATATCGATCCTCAACTTCACGAAGGGTCATAGGCTGTAGAGAGATTTTAGTTCTTGATCGGGAGTATGAATGTTCGGGGAAAATTTCTGACACTTGTAGCACTTCTTCGCATATTTGGTGGCGTCTTTTCGTATGTCGGCCAGTAATAGCCCTGTCTAATAGTTTTGTAGGCCAAGACTTGCCTCCTAACGTGGCTTCCATAGACTTCTTCATGAATCTCCTCAAGTACCTTCTGACCTTCTTCCAGGGACAGACATTTGAGCAGCAGTACCGAGATCCCTCTTTTTTAGAGTTGTCCTTCGATGAGGGTGTATTTAGTAGTCTGTTTGACCAATCGGCTAACAGCCCAAGGATCTTCAGGCGTTCTCCCATCTGTTAAGTACTTCCTGATGGGCGTTCTCCAATCATTCTTTATCTCCTACCCCTCATTTAATGTTTGATTTATATAATCGAACATTGAAGAATTGACCATCTTCGTAATCACGACATCTATTATATTTGTCGTCCCTTGACTTGTTGCTAGTCAGGCCAAGGCATATGCTTGGGTATTTTTTAGGTAGGATATATACTTGAATTTAGAGAACAGATTTGCCACTATCTTCTAATAGAGGATCATACGTTGCTCTTTTGCCTCATATTTCCCCCGGACTTGAGATATTAGTAGCTGGGACTCTCCAAAAATTTGCAGTCTGGTTGCCCCCACAACTAATGATAGTCTAAGTCCTACAATCAGTGTTTCGTACTCCACTTTGTTATTAGTAGCCCTGAATTTAAATCTGATTACTGAAGTGAATACTTATTGGTCGAGGCTTATCAGGACTACTCCTGCTCTGGCTGTAGTCTTGGTTGTTGAGTCATCAATGTACAAGTGCCAGGGATGCATACATCCCTTAGTGGATCTTAAATTAGCTTTACAATGAAATCAGCTACAGTTTTCCCTTTAATCATTGTTAGGGGTGCGTACGTTATCCCGTACTAATTTATCTCCAATTACCATTTTAATAGGTATCCTGTAGTATTTGGTCTAGTCTCTTTATTCTTCTACATAAGCTCCTAAGTTTTATTTTATTCAATACTTTAATCTGGATTGATTGTTGCAGATTGCCCTTTGACTTTTACTGTTTCTATAACTTTAAGATTATGTTTAATTTTTTCATTATAATACAAATAATTAGTTATGTACTTTAATGAACATTAATGTAATCTTCTCATACCAATAAATCGTTTATCTCTTCCTTTACTAATTCATCAAAACCTGATTAGAGTTAAGTAATTTTGTTCTTTTTCAATTTCAAGTTACAACACTATTAGTAATTAAGTTTGCATAAACTAGTTTAACTCTACAACTATGTAAAAGCTGGTTTTGCTGATCAAGAAAGTTGACATTCTTAGTTATTGTGATTATATTTTTAAAATTTCTTTCAAGTTATAAATTTATTGCAGTCTTATATAATTTACAAGAAAGAAAATTATTCTCAGAGAAAGGTAAAAGGTCGTGCCCCATTTCGTTCAGAAATATTTGAAGTGTGCTATACTCCTGCTAATGGACCTCCGTCAGATGACGGTACCAAGTATTTGGTAAGTTTGGATAGTAGTGACTAGTATATTTTTTATATGTTTTCTGTATGTATTTATATATGTATGTACATTAACATTTGTACTACCTAACACCCGATAGGATTCAATGAAAGAACTAAGGAATCAACTTCCCGAAGGCTCTCATGATTCTGTTGGCCCCGATGACATATCTGCCAAAGTCACCGGCCAAGACAAACCAGGTTATGTTAGAATGTTTGGCGGTGTTCCTGCATCAGATGTGTGGGGGGAGGTTCCGACTCGCAGCACATACAAACGCAAAATCATGGAGCAAGAATCACAAATTTCTGAAATGAAAAATCAGATGGCTGAATTACAATCACAAATTTCATCTCAACAAAGACAAAATGTGCAGCAGCCTCAAGTCTCAACATCATTGCCTGAGAGACTCCCTGGGTTAGGTTTAACAAAACAAACTCTAAAGGTAAATTATTATTTTTCTTAAGTCTCAACTCTTATTAGAATAATACTTGACTTTTATGCATACTATATATATATATATATATATAGAGAGAGAGAGAGAGAAAGTAGTTTTATGCTAGCTTATATTAGAAATTTGTTCAATATGTCCTCTTTGATGATATTTATGTAATGATGTTTAATGGGCATGCAATATGAGCGTAGTTCTTTGAATGTTTTGATAAGTCCATAGAATGGATCATTCTGACTCTAAAGTTTCTAATTATTCTTATATGTTATGTGCATTTTATTGATCTTTTGGTTTATGATCCTGATGGTGGTGATTGAATAATAATTTGGCTGTACATTTTTCTTTTGAAATTATGAGATTTTACTGCATTCTTTCTCTAAAATGGTAATTGTTTTTTATTAATTATAATATATATTATTTTAAAAGGTTAAGTGTGAATTCATTCTCGTCCAGCAATATTGCAAAATGAAGTAACACCATGATAATGTAGCTACTAAAATCTGTATCAATTCCCTGCTCTATCTTTTAGTAATATATATTAATTTTAGTAGTTTTTTAAGTTGGTTAGAGGTTGTTCCCTTGAGTTAAATTTAATATCTTTTGATCTTGATTGGAACTTATTTTATAATATTTTCAGGTCGGAGGATTTGTTACTTTAAAAAGTGTAATTGATTCAACTAAAATAGTGGCAAAAGGTTGTCTTCATTGCACTGATCCAAATGCACAAGTGGGGGGACAAGCTTTAGGAGAGAATTGGTGTCAAGTTCATGTTCAAGTAGTACTTCAACCTGAAGAACAACTAATTCGACCTTATGATTATTATCAAACAATTGAAGATGCACATGGTGGAATGGTTGCTTGGCCACGTTCTTTGGTGCGTTCTAATTTTTTTTTTGCTGAGGCATGTTCTAACAATTGAGCACTTATATATACCTTTTATATCCAGGTGGCACCTGCAGAATCATATTCAAGAGTTTAGAGCTTGTGTTGAAGTTTATGGAGCATTTCAAGTATTGTTGATTTAAAGACAATTGAACTTCTAGATAGTTGTTTTATCATTTTCTATTATTGTTAGCTTCCTTCTAGAGTTGTTAGTTGGATTAACTACTTTTCTATATTGGAATGTCCATAATTTTGAGTATTTGAATCTACAATGTTCGAACTATGTATATTACCTTTAGCTATATAACTAAGTTTATTGATTTTATTCTCATTTCCGAGGTGTTATAATTTCAAGAAAAATTAATATTACAAATATTAAATTAGTCTGAAATAATTATGACCACCCAAAAAAGAGTAATTAAAAAATATATAAAATACCATTTAATATTATCGTAATCAATTATTTGATAATATAATTATGTGTCTATTAACAAGCTTTAACGTGTGGGGAAATTATTTTCCTTATATTTGATACAAATCTATCTTCACACTATTAAATGTATTAATATTCAACTTTTAGACATAATCTTAGTGAGATAATATCTAACATATCATAACGTTAATTATTGTGTTAATATCCAACTTATCTTAACACTTTTAAGTTCTCAATATCAAACCTATCTTAACAGTTTTTGGTGTGTCATTATTTAATGAATCATAACACTTTGAGATGTGTTATAATCACAATAATCTTTACACTTTTAGGTGTGTTAATATCTAGTTACCTTATGTTCACATTAAAACACACCACACTATTAATCAATGTGATAATAAATGAATTGTTATAATAGGTGTTCTTTCATAACAATTTAAAATGTGTTAAAAACTTTTTTTTTTTTGTCTAGATTATAATCTTGTCTAATCTATCTGAGTTATTTATCTTATCCATTGAACCAAATGAAGAGATTAAAAATGTGGAGGCTCAAATACTATATCTAACAAATAATAGTTCCATGAAAGAGACGCAAAATTTTATATCTTAATTTCATTTTTATTTTTACTTTACAACATCAAACATAGAAAGATGCTACGTATATGTGCTAGTGAAGTTGGGAAATAGTAGGACAGTTGTATAACAATGACGATTTGTATTTTATGTGAATTCCCCAGATCTACTCCATCCTTCAACCCTTTATAGAAAAAAATTGATATGCCTCCTTTTCATACTTATTGTTATATTTACTGATCGATATGAGTTTTAATCTGTGAATTATTATTATATGAAGTTTGAACGGGAATAGTGTATTATATAAAATTATTTTTTAAGAGGAATGATGAATTGTGTTAACTAAAATATAAAATTATTTGTAATTATTTAGGAAAATATATCATATTATTTTCTCACAATCTCAAGCAATACTTGTTGCTTTTTTTTTTTTTCACAAATGAAAGTAAAAAACACATCTACTTTGGAAATAAGTAAAAAAATTCCATAGCTACCTAGAGGGAATTGGAACTTTTGAGCTGTAGACTTGATAATTTGTGCATGTTCCTAACTTTAATTTAAAAGTTAGGGTTCGCGCTCTAAAGGCCTAAAAATCGAACTTTTTATTTAAATGTCCCCATCTTTTCCCCCTTTCAATGCACATGTCCTACTTTATAACAAGGACAAATAAATTGCTGCAAATGCAATCATTCAATTCTGTTTAAATTGAAATTGGACACCTCTCTTATCACCAATACTTCAATTGGACACCTCCCTATCACAGATGATTCAATTTCCTTATGTTAAAAAGAAGTTAAATAGGTTAAATAATGAGGATTTGTTTGTTAAGTCTCTTAGCACTTCAAAAATATCTCAAAATCAAGCTTATATCTCCCTCCAAATTCATTCCCAGAGGAAATATCTCCAAGTGAGGAGCTCGATGGTCAAATGAGCTAACTCACCTGATTTATTTCATAATATTTGTGTTTAGGAATGATATATAACTTTATTGTTTAAAGCAGAAGCTTCAATTACAACCATATACAAATGATAAAACATATTACCATATTTAAGGCCGGTATAGAAATCGCAAATTAAATTGTTAACTAGATTCATTTATAAAAATTGGATTAGTCTTGTATGCACCAATTACACGCTGCAACTCAAGTTCATTTTTAAAAAGTTAAACAGTTTATAACTGAAAAGTTAAACAGTTTATTACTGAAAAGTTAAACTATGAAAGATACATTTTTCAGTAATAAACTGTTAAACTTTTCAGTTATAAACTGTTTAACTTTTTAAAAATGAACTAGAGTTGCACCGTGTAACTGGTGCACAGGAGACTTACTCATAAAAATTATTTGCATTTCATGTTCATTTTATGACGGTATTAATTATTAAGATAATACTTGCTTTCCTAACTCAAATTCTACTTTATTACACAAAATTTAAAATAAGAGTTGTTTACTCGTATTTAAAGTAATAATGTGATATTTTGTTGATAAGATAGATATAATTTATTATATTAATATTTTGTAATGAATTTGGAACAAGGAGAGTATTATTTTAATTACAGTATAATATAATAGAAATAAGTAATATAATTTTAAGTTGCACGCTGAACTCATAATAGCCTAAACTCGAAATTTTGACCAAAACTATTTAGTAACTTTTTGAAAGGCGAATTTGACCTAATGTTAATTCTTTGTGCAGCCGAAAGAAGATTGGATTCCGACATCTTCCTCAAAATGGAATAAATTAAAAGATGATTTTGACTTTAAAGAGTTGAAGTTTCTATGTTTAGTCAAACCTCGTTAAGCACGAAGCATCAGCATCCAATGCCTGTTGAAGGAAAGTCAAGGCCCACAAACTTTTTTTGATTTCGATAGTTAACAAAGTTACAGTGGTCCAGCCAGCAGGCCAAATTTCAAATTCAAATTTAAAAAGGCACAAACAAACAGGGTCTTGCATGCTCCAACACCCTGGGCTGCAAATATCTTGATGAACTATGACACTAATCTCCCGCCTTCAAACTCTTTTTATACGACTCCGACTCCGAATTCATGCAAGAAACGACTAATCTGGGGAACCAATTCACCTTGAAATTTTTAAGTGCAAAGGAATACAAAAGTAAAACAAGGTAGAGTGAACCTATCCATCATAACTCTTCAGTATGAACATTGAGAGAGCCACATACTTTAACTAGAAATGTCACTCATTACTACATCGCCTCACTACCCAGAAAGAATGAAAATTTAGCAGAGTTTGATCCAATATAACTTGTACATAACAAATTGCCTCTTATATTTCACAGCTCAAAAACCCGGTCATCCATTAACAAGGGCAATTCTATCGTCTCAATCTGCTTGTTTCCTACATTTTAAAATTTAAAAGAGAGGAATTGAGGTACCGTATAATAATACATTGATTCTTCAACCCCCTGTATAAAATACGTCTCTTAGGAATTGCCCTCTCCTTCAGATGATACATTTGATTGTATTATAACCCGAGCTCCTGAAGCAAGCCTGTTAAGAGAAAAAGGACACAAAATTTCAACCTTTATGAATATGAAGGTGGTGTAAATGCAGTGGGATTGAGAAGGTTTGGAATTTAACTTTCTTCAATTTTGATCATGTTTCCTTCTTGATTTCTGGATGAGTCTACTCTCTTTGATTCCGCTTTCACAGAGAGAGGATCAGTAATTCTCTTGCTCCCACCAGTGGATGTGGCTGTTCTTGAACTTTGTGTTCTATCGGATGAGATTCTGGGTCCCTCAGAAACGGGGGATCTCATTGATTCACATCTTGGCTGCTTACTCAGAGAGACTTTAATAGATCTGGGGATGCACTTTGTGCGTGTGGAATTTCCGTCTTCTTTGTCCTCTGTAGTATCAAATTGCTCGGTACTTCTGCAAAACCAGAGAATTTTGTTTCTTTCAATGTGAAGTAAAAGAAAAAAGAGTATTTTTTGAAGAACTAATATTGTATAACAGAGCACGGAATTTCAACCTGAATACTAATGATTTCTTTTTCTGGTTGATACAAGTACGACGAAAATCTTAAATGGTGATTGGTTCATAATTCTTCAGTGGAAAATGGCGATGAAAATGAATATAAGGATATTGTGATGGTTAATGAGAATAAAAGATGATCAAAATTCACCTCCAACATACTTAGTATGAGGTAATAAGACTCAAACCCCATTCTGTTAACTAACTCCTCCTCTTTACTCATTTCTCTCCTCAATTGTTCTACTATTCCTAAGCCAGAAACATTTTTTGTCTCATTGAAGAATTTAAAACAAGCGAGGAACAGTAGAAGATATCTGAAATTGGTTCAACCCATGATTCTGCAAATTCAAATAAAGAAAGAGATATATAGAAACAATGACTGGTTACAAGAATTTTCAAACACCCAGAATTATATAATTAAGAACAAAATGTCACTGAGGGTAAGACTTAACAGGACTAACCTGTCAGCATTGAATGAAGAAGATCGTTTTAAAACAGGCACTCCTTCCTTGGCCATACTCCTTTCCAACAAGCTACCACTAAAGTATTCTTTATCTTCCAACCTCACCCCCATACGATGGGAATTCTCTCCCATCATTAATGATGTTGAAAACAATGGGGAGGGAAATTTGGAGTCTGAAAACCTTGGCTTGTAGGATGGAATAAGGCCAAAGCTGTGATCTTT
The DNA here is from genome assembly GCA_026898435.1 of Prunella vulgaris. Classification (NCBI taxonomy): domain Eukaryota; kingdom Viridiplantae; phylum Streptophyta; class Magnoliopsida; order Lamiales; family Lamiaceae; genus Prunella; species Prunella vulgaris. The sequence continues at coordinate 426,627 of JAPKLY010000016.1, read as the reverse complement.
GACAGATATTGAACCACAAGAGATCAATTGCATTATCATGTTCGAAGTCTTTAGTTTCGCATTTGAAGGCATTCGAAACTCTTCCTCCTCGAGTATCCTAAAGCTGTTGAGCTTCCTAGCATCAGCCCTAATGAGAGATTCCAAGGTGTTGGTCCCACCACTCGATGAAGACGCACTCGATGTAGAAGGAGGTGGTGACACAAACTCTCCACAAATCTCTGGAGTAGCTTTCGTTTGAGGAACTTCGTTCAATCTATCATCAGTTGAAACACCTCTAATGCAAGTATCTCTAGTTCTAATAGTGATGCTACCATTTTCTTCGGTTTGAGTGGAAGCATCAGCAAGACTGTCGGTTTTATAGACTTTATACTCTGTGAGGCTTAAAGAACCGTTCCAAGAGGAATTTTTAACAGTGCTGAACTCTGGAGAGATGGCTGATGAACAGGGGCGTTGATCTGGAGGAGATAGTTCTTCGTCCTGAGAATTTTTTGTAGTCCCTCCATTTAGGCTCGATGAAGATGAAGACTCTTGGCTTCTTGAGGATGGGGGTTCTGGAAGTGCTTTCTGATTTTGTAATATGACAGTCTCTGCAGGACTAAAATTACCTAGAAAACAAGAATCAATTGATTAATGAAGACTGCACATAAGGATTTTGACATGATTTCCATCTCAGGAGAACGTAATTGAATTGCTTCTCTATTTATTTGTTAGATACTTCTCCTTCATCTGCAATATATGTTTTTAAAATTCGCAATTTGATACACGACCTTTCAAGTTGTTGCAATTCTAGCATGTGTCTATTTTCCGGCAAGTCTTGTTGATATGGCAGTGCATGAAATTGTTAAAAAAATGATAATAAGTTGCTACTAAATTGAAACAATAAAAAAAGATCATAAATTTATTTGCAAATTTTTCAAAAATTTTCCGACTGTCATGTTAGCACAAGTTGTCGGAGAATAATCGTATTATATTATTGCAAAATTTAAAATGTCCATGCATTGAATTGCAAATTTTGAACATATGTTGTAATTTAAAATGTCATAATTTTTCATGCAATAGGACATGAAAGTGCAGGCAACAGCTCTATTTTCATGCTTGAATGCCTAATCCCAACTAATTTCTCACCAGAATTTCACAAATGAAAAGGCAAAGTTTCATAAAAACACTCAAAATAATAATCCTATTACCAGAATTCGATTCTTCGAAGAGCTCCGAACCCTTAAGCACATACTCATTCCCGTGAGCAGGAAGGATTAAATCGTCGTCAGAAAGATCATGCCATACATATCCATTCTTATAAGTCCTGCATTTCACAAATGAACCTCAAAATATATAGCAGGAATCTACACACATGAAGAAAGATTTGTACCTCTTGCAAGACCATGAGTACATAGCAGCCATGCCTCTGCCTCTCAAAACATTAAGCCTTTCAATCACATCTTCAAACAAATAACAAAATGGACGACAATTCAGCACTAAATAATTGATGCTTAGCAAATACACAAACGAACTTCATTTAGCTACCTCTCAAGTAAAGGCCATCAGGGGAAGAACAGGGGACCTCCATGAAATGGGGATGTTCGAGTTGTCGATTTCGACACAAATAATAAACCACCGGAACTTTGCTGCTATTCTGCTGCTGATTATAGTGATGGTTGTAGTGATATTTTGGCGATTTTTCTTTCCATACTTTAGCTCTTTCAGGGCTTACTTGCCTATAATTCTTCATTCTCGCTTCCATTTTATGCAACGAATTACAGTAGAAACTCAATCTCACAGGCACCCTACAAAAAACAAATACCCAATAATTCCATGTTTTTCTTCAAATGAAGCTGGAGAATCTCCGGACAGGCAATCATCAGAGCCCAAAAACCCGAAAAACATTTAGAGAGACCTCACTTTTTTACACGGTACGATTTTTTAAGGTAATAATTGAATGAGTAATAGATCTGGGTACAAGCTAAAAGAGCTCCAAAATCATTAAAACCAGCTAAACCCTCCAAAATGGTCAAACTAAGAGAGGGGGATTAATCAAACAAAACCCATTTGGAGATTGGCAGATTAAAGCTCAATAAAAATTATACAATATATATATATATATATTGTGTGTGTGTGTGTGGCTGAATTTTATTGACAAAACCGGGAAAAAAAATTGAAAAGATGGAAGAAGGCCAACCTATGGAGAGGGAAGCAGAGCTAAAAGCAGAACGCGCACATTGAATGCAAAGGTGTTCCCTCAGAAGACAAGCAGTGTGCGTTAGAGAGAGACAGCTTTGGAGAGAGAGGAGAGGTGACTGATCAGGGAAACGACAGAGAGAGAGAGAGAGAGAGAAGATAATTTAGGGGGGTGTTTGGCGTTTTGCCTGAAGGTGGGCTGGATCTTATGGCGGATTCGAAATTTATTGATGGTTTAGGTTTGGATGTTTATGGCTTTCGAGTGTTTGTTTATGGGATGGGGGTTGGGGGGCGCCATTGCTCCATCGAAATCAACTCCTCCGTTGGCCACACTGTGCTGCCCTGCCCTGATGGCGATGTTATGTGTTTGGGTGTACTTGCCGTCGATATTTTATTACCTTTAATTATTAAAAATTCAATTTTCAAAAGACTTCCCCAATTATTCAATTATTCATTCTCAACGTTAAATACTCGTCCATCTTAAAAAAAAAAAATTTGACAAAAACTTATAATATTTTATAAAAGAATTATTCATATTGAAAATTTTGTGGGTCTGTATCGGTCGGATCGAATTTTAGTTTTTTTTTTTTTCAAGATTTCGCGCAAGCTACAAATTCCAAATTCCCAATTTATATTAATATATAAACAAATGCGTGTTACTATTAGTTAAATATGTGTTACTATCATACTAAATGTTATTTTTTACATATATTCATTTGTTTTTATAGAAATATGTATTTTACATACAATGTAAGAGCAAAATATGTGTTATTATAAGAAAAAAATATTAGTTTTTCATAAATATCTATTTATTTGTAGGGCAAGTTACATATAAGGTCATTTAAGATAGTGTTATTACCTAGAGGAATACCAAAAACCCCCATGTTACAAGGAGGGTCAAAATATGGGACCCACTTGAAAAAAGAGGTACCAACTGACGGCAGCCTACTTTTTGGTAGCTGATTGATTAGCCCCAGGATATCTCTCACATCTCTCTCAAATCCTGTAATGAAATCTACTGTTCATGCTCCCATTTAAATACATCAAATGAAAATTCAAATTCATTCGAATTCAAAATTTGGGCGCCGATGGTTTAGGGCGATTCAGAGAAAATCAACGCGATTCAAGAAATTCAAGGAGATTTTGCATAATTTGGTGCATACTGAAGAAAAATCATCGTCGAGGGATAGATTACAGGTTATACATGTCGTTGTTTCAATTTTTTTCTCGTTACGATTACTGCATGTTGGTGCGATTATTGAATACTGTTTTTATTTTGTGCGATTACTGCATTTTGATTTGAATATGTAATTATTAGCTTTGAAATCAAGAATTTTACTCTGTTTTCTTTGGTTAAGTAACTGGAAATGGGTAGAACTCTCAAATCCAAGAAAAGATATGAATTGATAAGTGGTAGTTCAAGCAAAGACACGGATGATGATCGAACACCAAAGAGGAAGAAACATGGACGTGTTCAGCGTCGTTTACGTTTTAAAGGTTCTGGTTTGAATATTTAGTTTCTACAAATTTCAATGTTAGGGTTGGTTATCAATGTTAGGTTTCCTAACTGCAAGTTCTGGAATGCAATATCTCGAGGATCAAGAGCTAAATTTAGAGATGCTGCAGCTAATAAAAAAGGTAAAACTTTAAATATTATACAATTCCAGTGAAAAAAAAATCATGTACATTACTCATAAAGTGGCTGTGGTTGAAATTCAGGGAAAATGATTTGTCTGTTACATTTATAGCACTTCGGAGTCAGGTATTTTATGTTTCATAAATACTGATAATGGTAGCTTTATATATAAAGCAATTCTAGTCAGTTATGAATGTAATATTTACAGACGATATTAGTCCACGAAGGTTGAAAGCTGGTCAGTTACGAATTGAATCAGGTTAGTGATCATATTATATGTGTTAATTTGGACTTTTTTATTAATTATACATGAAGTTTTTTTAATTGTGTTTTGATTCAACATACAGATGATAATCGTTGATCAAAGCGACGTAAACACGGCAGATGTATTGTGGAAGAAATAATTTGTCCAGCTGAATCAGGTTTGAACTCTGTAGATAACATTTTACCCTTTCATATTTTGGGATTACCTAACTATTCATAATTATTTTCTGATTTATATATGTTGACAAGATGAAGAAACTCCTATACATAAGAGGACTTTACGATCAATGAGGAAAGCTCTTGAATCAGGTTGGTTAGATATCACATATAATTTGATACATTGTAGGTTTGTAAAAAAAAATCTGCAATATTTCTTGTGTTACAGAGGCATCGAGTCCTAATGTTCAAAACAAAAGGAGGCGTGTTGCCAAAATATCGTGTTCAGGTATTACTATTACTATTTCATTCTACCAATGGAACAACGCTACATAAGTTACAAATTCTTAATTAGATATGATGTTTTTAGAAACTGACAGTCCAAAGTACAAACGAAAAATACGAAGTCAACAGCCGCATACTCTGTATTCAGATTGGGATTCAGAGATTAAAGGTATATTAAAAGTTTTGTTATTTCTTTTTTGAGGATTTCATATGAATTTATTGTATGAAAGGAAAATACATTGTCGTTGTGATGTATAGCAAGTCAAAACAAGAATACTAAGGGAACACCAAAAAAGAAAGCAAGTGAGATAAGAAAAACTGAACATGAATTGCAAAGAGATCATGTGAACAAGCGTGTTGTACGTCCACTGAACTGTTTTGGTAAGTCCAAATACTCCCCTGCCAGTTTATTTAGAGATGTATGCATAATAGATGGGTTGTTATTCAAGCTTTTGGTTTTGAATATACAGAATGTAGTTTTGCATAACTTAAAATGTTTACTTTTTGATTAATAATCATTCACCAGGCGGGGTGGATGAAGTGCCAAATGAGACACACTTTAGGTCTAATTTCCGCACCCGCAAAAGAAATATGTTCATTGGATTTTGCTGAACGACATATTGAAAAGATGAAGTTTACACCTTTCTGGTGAATGTTTGAATCAATTTACAAGAGATGTGATCCAAAAATGTTAAGAAGGTTCCACAAAAATGAAGATGACATTGTAAGGATCATTAGAACTTACAATATTGAAAAGGAAAGCTTCATTTTGGGAGATCATATGGTCCCACTTCTAAATAATGATGTCATTTATATATTTGGTGTAAGCTGTGGATTGAGAGAAATGAAATTAACTGATTTCCAGTATGATATTCCATGTTGGGTTAGACGTGTGTTTGTGGAGGAAATGTGGGACCTAAAGTATTACTTAGTGTTGTATAAGCACCTGATTTTTAAGAAACTAAAGGAGGGTTTATTGGGGTCGGGATGATGTCAGTTGTGAGGATGTTGCAAGATTGGTACATTGCTATGTTTTAGCATCTGTGCTAACACCAAACTTAAGTGGGGCTATATCAGTACACGTTACAGTTTGCTTGGAGAAGTTTGAAGAAATATGCTTATATGATTGGAGCTGGTATATTGTGAGATTCTTTAAAAATCAATTGAAGAACAGCAACAACATGAATGTGGGAGGTTGTGCAGCAATACTACCAGTAAGTTTTTACATAAGTTGATAATTTCTTTAATATATTAGCACCACATAGTTACCATATTTCAAATTTTACTTGATGTAGTATTGGTTATGTGAACACACTGATCTGGTAAGACCTGATGGGGATATGATGTTTCCAAGATTCTTAAAATGGGATATGAAGGAAGTTCACAGAGCACTTGAACGTGTCAGATTTTCACGGATAACAAATGTAAGTGTATATATAATCATATATTGTTTTTTTAGTTTAGAGAATTTTTTTACAAAAGATTTCAATTTATGATATAGGTCGAGGGATTTTGCCTGGGGCCATCTGCAATGGAGAAAGAAAGACTATTGGATTTGTTACATATGCGAAAAGAGGAGTTCAAGGATACATATAAAAAAAATATTGAGTACACTGGAATTGTCATGGGTGACGATGAGGAGCATCATAGACAAGACAACGTTGAGGACCGGGCTACAAAGTCTGCCAAAAATGAAGGTCCAGTTTTTACCAAAAATGATCAGGAGCCTGATAAACAAACTGCTACTAAAGAATGCCCAGTATCTACTGAAATTGATAATCATTCAAGCGCGTTGGATAGATCTGAAATTGGAACAGCATCAGAGAGTTTCCAGCCAGACGTTGATGATCTTATATGGAGTATAGGATTGACACAAGATAATACTAATAAACAAATTAATGGGGTGCTGCAGTCACTGACAAAGGAAGCTCAGGATGATCAGGAGCAAGTTGTGGTTAAGCTGAAGGAAGATCTTGATAAGATAAAGACAGAGATGCAAAATGAGAAGAACAGGTTTGAGAAGGAGCTGAGTCAGAAATATGAGTATATCAGACAACTCTGTGCAGACAATGAGAGCCATTAAGGAGCTGAAAAACAAGGAAGAATGCATAAGCCAACTTTCGTATAGAAAATGAACTACCAATGAAGAGAAACGAGGAGTTAAGTGCAGCAGTGGATGCCCAACCAATATACTATAATCCAGTGTCAAATTATTTGGTTAATGAGGATGTTTATGAGGGAAATTGTAATGATGGAAACAGAGAAATTGTGTTGTTTTCTGAAAAACTATTGGAGACGAATCATAATACTCCAGATGAATTGGCAGTTGAGGGACCAACTGCCACACAAATTTGAGGACCCTGCTTCTCTTGACGAGATTGATGCAATTGCAACAGGCTTTCAAAAGATGAAGGAGATTAGCAATCAAGTCCATGGGCAAACTGATATAACACCATGTGTGAAGGCACCCAAAAGTAAACGTCATCCAAGCCCGAGTTCTATGGCTATGCGTGTAAAGGGACGAACACTGCTTGATGACAGAAAACCGGTGGAAAGAACACCCCAGATGAACACTGCTGAGCTGGTCAATTTGGAGAAAGATGAAGATGATGTTTTCGAAAGGCAAAAGGAGTTGGTGTATAAGAGATTTGCATGGGATGACAGAAGTCTGGCTGTTAGAAAGATATCTTAGAACTGAAGAATAAAATTGAACATTTTTTTAAGACTGAGGGAGCAAAGTAAGTTTTAATACAACATTTTTTTTATAAAATGTATGGACCAATTTTCATACTAACTTTTGAATCTAACTTTCTTGATATCTTTAGTCATATGCTTTAGCTTGGAAAAGAGAGTACAGTATCAGTTGGTGAAATAATCGATGTTATGCATAACAAGTGTTACCCAGAAGAGGTACAATTCTTTAAAATAAATTTTTTATAGGCTGATATTTTTATAGTAATATGATAGAAAAAAATTCCAATAATTTTAATATGCCAGGTGATTACTGCATGGGGAGAGCTGCTTTTGAATAAATATGGGAAGATAAATCCAAAAGCAGCAAAGACAATGGTTTTTAATGCTAGATGCTAGGTAATATTACGCACTTCACTTCTTACGCATTTCACATATTTACTTTTACCAAAAAAATATAGTTGTTAAATTGTAATAATGATTTGGTTTGTTCAATTTTAAATAAATAATAAGGATTTGATCGAGGACGAGGGCAAGATCCATGGAAATTGTCTGAAAAAGTTAATTGACGATCGTTTAGAGATCTGTCTTGATAAGGAGTTACTGTTGTTTCCTATGTTGGCAACTGAAGGGGGTACCTCAACTCGAAGGGTGGGATTTCATTGGACACTAATGAAATTTAACGTGAAAAAAGCTGAGTGGACATTTTACAACTCTTTATCTCCAAGGAGAGGAATAACTGATGGTCATCTAAATGCATCTGCAGTAATTGTAAGTAACCAAAAGTATATAAGTTATTTTTAGTTTACTTATAGATATAAGTTTGTCTTAAATATAAATTAAACATGCAAGCACGATACATACATGGAAAAGTGCGAGAATTGTACAAGAAAGTAGATGGCCAACACCCATTCCTGTTGAAACCATTCAGATTACCAACTGTGGGGGAATGTTTGCAGCAGTATGCAAGATCAATAGATTGCGGGGTTGTAGTTTGTTATTTGATTGAGAGTCTGATGCTTCGAAAGCCTCTGAAAAAGGGAGAATTCACAATGTTAACAGCTGCAAATTATAGAGTGAAGATGGTAAGGTGGTTCCTTGATGCCGAAAATGTTATTATTTAATCTTAGTAGTGTGTTGTTAAAACCAGTAAGTTATTGTCTGACCTTAGTGAGTATTTTTGGACATAGACTGATTTGATTGGGTTTTAGCTAGATTAACCGTATTTTGCTCATGGAGATATTTTGCTCATGGAGAAATTTGGTCATCGAGATATTTTGCTCATTTTGGGTTTGTGGATATGTGGATACTTTGGCCCATTTTTGTTATTTTGACTGGAAATGTGGATACATATATTATCGTCAACCATACATTGTGGATTGTATGTTTTTAACTACTGGAAACTTATGTTCGTGAATTTCTGCATATATAAATTTTATGCTTGAATATATAGTATTTAATATTATGTGCTTTGGGGAATATTATGTGTTGTGGGCAGTTATGGGCCTGAAGAAGTAATAGGACTGGATTAAGCATTATTTTTTGGGGCATATGCAAAAGTGGGGGTAATACCCCGAACCAAATTAGATTTTTTTTTCTATTTATATTACATTTCATGTTATTATATTTATATATTTTTGCTTGATTGATATTTTACTCCTTTGAGGACACTAAGTTTTAAAATGAGTGATTTCTACTTGACAGTTGATTCAAAACCGGAACCGGAAGCACTCCTAGCACCGTAACTATGAATCAAATATTAATAAATCATTTGAACGAATGAAATAAGATTCTAAAAGGGATTTTAAGACCCTTTGGGTGTAAAAGATTTATAAAAATAAAACCCTGGACGTTTGTCGCCAAATGTCAAACGGAAAACTCTAAAATTTGAAAAAACTTCGATCCGACGAGTAATTGTGGATCTTTATTAGGGCTTAAGTAATAAAATGGGTTAAACATAAGTTTTAATTAACAAATGCAAGATATAAAATTTTAGGGTTACAAAACGAGCAAAATATTAATTTTCGGAGCCCAAAAAATAATATCCGTTTTCAACACCAAAAACCATATCGCGTCCCAAAATACAGTTAGAACTCAAATTCCCCTCCTAAGTTCCCTTATGACCGAAATCATCAGCTGGGAATGAAGAGATGTGGAGTCAAAAGTGCCCATACCCCTAAATTAAGGGACCATACCTTCTTTCCTACTCCCTTACCTAACCTTGACTTCTCTTACCTCCTTATGCAGCCCTTGATCGGTCACATGCCCCCCCATTTCCTATATATGAATTATCTTAGTTCATTTCCTACTTTGAGCAAAGAAACCCAGAGAAAAGAAAATCCACAAACTCCCTTCTCACTCCCTCACTCAACTTTCGGTCACCATACTTACAAAGGGTAGAGAGATTTTCTTCTCCCATCTCCAACAACAAGAGAGCTTCCTTCCTCAAGTATCAAGAAATCCATGGAGTTAGGTTGAAGGTTGGAGTCATTTCCTTGCAAAGAGGAAGCCAACATCTCTCCCTCTCTCTTTTAAGCTCATGTTTTTCCTCTCCACTTCTCCTAACTTACTCCATTGCCTTGTTTTAGCTCAAAACCAAAGTATTCCTCCAAGTGGTGCTCCATTCCTACAAGCTTAAGGGTCAAGGGACAATAAAGCTTCTTTTGTTAACAAGAAAAAGGCTCCAAAGGTTGTAAAACTCCAACTCAAAACATTTGGTTTTCTTATATGTAAATGTGAGCTATGTGTGTTTATTGTTCCATATTTTTAGAGACCATGAAACCCTAGGACTTTATTACTTTCCAATGTTCAAATGCATGATGAATGAAGTCTAGAATGATGTTTTTGAAGTAGTTAAAATGTTGGTTGCATGGTAGTTATGAAATTGAAAATGTAAGTGAAAGCATGCACACAAACCACACACTTTATGCACTGACCTCGAATTTCTTACAGAATTCGGACCTCATATGTTATAAATTTTTGGATTATGTTTATATGGTTGGAAACTACATCAAGTTATCTTTCATTTGAATCTAGTTTGAGCATTTTTGGAGTTTTCATTAATAAGTTATGAATTTTTCAAGAAAGTGTGGCAAAATGCCCCTTATTTCTAAAGTATGGATTTTTTGGGAGTAATATGTTCATGAAAGAATTCTTTTAAAAATTTATAAATTACTACACGCAGTTAAGTATCTTCATGATTTATTTCACGATTTTTGGAGATGTGTAAATATTTTTACCAAAATTATTTTGAAAGTTGCTCAATTCTGGAAAATTCTGTAACAATCTGCCATGTTTTGGAAACTATCCTAGAACTCATATTTTCCTAAACCAAATGATATGAAATAAATTTTATATGTAATTTACACTTGATGAGTTAGTCACTGTAAAAATTTCATGATTTTTTAATGAGTTTTGATATTTTTAGAAAATTCTCCAAGTTGGTATAAGTGTGGGTCAACATGCAAACAGCAGTACTTGAATATTGTTGATTATATGTTATTTCCTTGTTAGAAGGAAAACAAATATTTTCCTATGAGGAAACTAGTCTAAAGTCTTGGTGAATTCTAAGTGAATGCATGAGTTATGTGAATGGCATGATATTTAGTGTTGATTTTAGAATAAGGACCATATGCTTCTTATTTGCCTTGAGAAAGGAAAATAGGAAGAACCTTATAATATCCTAACAAAGTTGAGTATGCTAAATGTACCTAGATAAGAACCTCAAGCTACTAATTACCGTAAAACATTGTATTAACTTCTTAAGTGAATAAAAATGCTAAGTAAAGTGTATGTCCTTATCGGACTAATTGTATAAACCTTAACAAGAATTCTTGAACATTAATAACTGAAATACAACGAATGGTGCTAGGTCTAAGTGTGCGAACGGTGACGAGAATTTCTGGTGAAAGGAACGGTGATTGTTTTGCAAAAAGGAAAGTGTTTAAGGTGGGTGACATTTACTGTATTGCCTTGAATACTATATGGACTGTTGGTGTATGCGGATGAAATGCTTTGACCTTCGGGTCCATTTACGAGGTTATTACCCAAATACCTACGAGCACAGGTATCTCAAATGATACGTAATGGTCTGGCTTGTGTAGCTAGGAGCCATGATGGAAAATGGGCTACGGGCTATATGATAACAGGTATCTCAAATGATACGTAATGGTCTGGCTTGTGTAGCTAGGCGCCATGGTGGAAAAGGGCCTACGGGCTATATGATGAATGATGAGCCTTTGTGGCTATGAATATATTTTTATAAAAATGATATGTTTGTGTACTGCCAATCTATATAGTAGCGTACAGGTCGCCCACACTGAGAATTCAAATCTCACCCCCGTACTTTAAATCCTTTTTTAGGTCTCGATGACAGGGAGTTTGCGCCAGTGGAGGAGTGATACTACTTCCCTACCAAAGTGTTTTAAATTACTCATGAAAACGAGACTAGTATGACTTAACTAATATGCCGAGGCGATAAACGTTTATAAATTCCTCGATGATGGTGTGTAATACTTATTAGAACTGTCTATTTTGTGCCAAACTTTTATAACGATCGTGTGTGTAATATTTTGAAAATGGTCACTGCATTTTTATAACCTTAATGTATGCTTCCGCTGTTCATGTGATGTTACTTGTAGTTTTCAAAAAAAAATAGTCCGGATTTTTGGACATTAAGTGACGACTCGGGTTTCTAAAATGCCAAGAAACATTTTGGAAAACTGGGGCGTTACAGTAGGTTTTTGGGCTTCATATGTTATGGGCTTTATAAGGACCTGAACACAACAACAACAACAAAAAATTGTGAAAAACATATAGAATGCAAAATTAAGAGTTTATTTCAACAAAAATATATTACAACACAACAAATATATTAGAACACAATATATATTAAAAATATATAGAAGGCAAATATATTAGAACACAACAAAAAAAAAAATTCTTTGAAACGAAATATCAATTTTGTGGGCAGTTATTTATTGTGGGCCATTATTCATTGAGGGCTTCAATATGTTAGCAGCAATGGGCCGTTTATTCACTGTGGGCTTCAATATATTTGTATGCATAAAATTTTTCTATGTATGCAAAGCGTATTTTTGCATATTAGGTCATCTAATATATATATTTGTTTTTTGGGCCTGTAACACTATTTTGGGCAATTATGGGCCTGTACCACTATTGGGCAATTATTATATTTGTCTAATATATATGTATATATTTTTTCTATCATACCGTTCCCTAATATATATATATATATATATATATATATATATATTTGGGCCCGAACACTAATGAGTCAATATTAAGTAATCTAAATATATATATATATACTTTGGGCCATTATATGCATTATATTTTTCCATGTATGCAAATAAAATTAATATTGATTTTTTTATGATTCATTGTAGGCTTCAATTTTTTTTCACCTGATGTGATTATTTATTTACCATCAGAGTGAATGTATTCAAGATTATTGGGATTATTTATCTTCAATAATATATTTGAGGTTATATTTCATCACTATTAGGGGCCTCTAGCACTAATGGGCCATTATACATTATGGGCTCCCAATAAATTTATATGCATTAATCTTTTCATATATGCAAAAAAAATTAATATATATTTTTTTCATTGTGGGCTTCATTAATTTATTACCATAATATATGTAAGTCATATCTTTAAAAATTGAATATATATACAAGGCAAAACTGAATATATTTGTTGGCATAATTTAATTCCCCAGAAACAAATTGGGCATGTTGCCAAACTAATATATATAAGGGTGACTTACATATTGGTTCAAAAAAATGACTATATTTACATATTGGTTCACAATATCTGCACATAAGTGTAATTTTTTTCTGCACAGAAGTATATTTTTTTCTGCACAGAACCAGTTTGTAATTTTTGTCAATTTTGTGAATCATTTTATAATTTTCTCTATATATAAAGCCCAATTCAAAGAAAACAACAAATTGGACCAACTACAGGCCCAATTAAAAAAAACATGCTTCTTTTACAAATACACCATCAATATATATAAACCCAATTCTTTACAAAAGTACCATGCACCTTCTTACATAACATTACACCCTGCACCTTCTTACAATACCCCATGTAGTATAGTTCCAAAGCAATAAATACTAAAGGGGGTATTGTTACAAACCAACAAAAGTGTTTCAAAACTATACATCCTACTTCAAAAGTGTTTCAGAAAATGTTGCACACTACCCAAACATAATTACTAAAATATCCTAGTTCATCAGCAAACTAGTTGTCATCAAGTTGGCTAGCCATAAGTTTAACACTAAATCCCCAAGGCAAACTGTACTCATCAGTCATGACATATGACTGTGTTTCCGGCGAATATGTCAAATACACCAAGAGGGCAAATATAGAACAATATTTTTACCTTGCTTGGCTGCAGAACACACAAAGGCTTGATTCTTATTCTGGGAAAGGGACCAAGTATGCCTTGATCAAATGGTAATGTTCATGGCAATCCATGATTGATCATCAGAGTGTTCTTGCAATATCCACAGAAGGCAAGAACCCCTAACACTACCCTTAGGTAAGAAAAGGATCAATTTGTCATCGTCTATAGCACCAATTTCGCTTCCAATCTCCCGTATCATTGATCCATCAGACACTCCAATCAAATGGTACTGCAACGTTTCCATAGACAAAGCAGCAATATAACCTTTTAAATTTAACCATACCTGCCAATGAAGAAATCCACGGATGACAAGACCATGCTTAGGAGTTGGACGATCGTATGGAAAGGGCATCAAAGTAGTCCAACTATTGGAATCAAATGACCACATTTTCACTTCGGACTCGAAGGATGTTGTCAGAAACCAAGCAACCCTGTTTATCCTATATTCTGTGGAAACACCCAAACGACACATTCCAAAGAACACAACAACATCTACATCCATTTGGGGGAATTGAATATGCTCAAAAGGAATTATGACCCCCCTCTTAGAAATCGAATTTATGATGTAAAACACATCTCGCCTGTTGCAAACCAGAGCAAGTTCTTTGCAACTTGCTAACCACTCGATCCTTCCGTTTTGATCTCCCATAGCCCTTATATTGACATTGCTGTTGAGTGGAGTCGATTCGTATCTCAATGGAAGGTTACTAAGAAAGGCACCCGGGAGGAAGACAAACTTTTTTTTCTCTGTAGCATTCCTCAAATGTTCTCTTATAAACCCAGGATGTGAAAAATGGATCTTCCATAATGTGTTGACACACCTACATTGCGCGATTTTCTCGTAGGAAGCCTGGAAAATATATTGAGAAACAACTCTGAGGGGAGTTCATCGATCCTGCTTTGCTGAATGACACTTACGATTTTTTGGATTCTTGGTTCTGCCATTTTTTCAATAAGTCAAGCTTTCTTTAGCGCGGGAATTGAACCAAAGTGATGATTAGAGATAAATAAGGTATTAGAAGTAAAATGATGTTGATGGTGATGTCAGACGACCTTTGGGTTTGATTGGTTCAATTTTTGTGTTTGGATGCAAGACGATTTGATAAATCTCCTAATTATTACAGTTTTTTCAGTTTTTTTAAAAAAAATAGTAATTATTACTAAATTAGGCGGCTAAATAAATTAAGTGTCTGGTGTTTAGTTCTCATAAAAACTGTAAAAACTGTAATTAAGATACAGATGAAAATTAATTGTCCGATAATTAAGGTTTGGGCTTTAATTCGAATAATTTACATAAAAAAATCATACATAATTAAAGATAATAAAGACAAAAAGTTATATAGATTATTACATTTGTGTAGATTCTATGTCACTATTATGCATATATACTGTCACTGTTATGCATATATACTGTCACTGTTAAAAATTTATGCATAGTTAAAACAGTGATCAGTTACATGCATAACAATAAAACTGTTGAGCAATTCTAATAATCAGATGTTTTATGTGGCTAATAACTCTTAGGAATTACCCAAACAATAATCAAAGATATAATATGGAATAGTTATATGAATTGTAGAGAGAAATGTAGAGAGAGAAATTTCTGTAATGTATTTCTTGTATTAGGATTTCAGATCCTTACAAATGAGATGTTTTTACATATTTATACCCTTTCTAAGGGTGAGGTGGCGCCCACTTAAGCCACATGGCTTCTGGTGGTGACAAATGTCCTCCACTTGTCATTCCCTGGATGTTCTATCCCACTAACTCTAGGCTAAATGATCTGAACCCTTCATACAGGTTCCTTGAACACCTTGTGTCCTCTTCCTCGAAGTATAACGAGCAACATGGCGAGCAATGTGGCGAGCAGATGAGCGAGCATTACGGGCTTGTTCTCAGAGTCTAGTACCTTGCCTCCTCATGAGCCGAGCAACCAGCTGGGCGAGCACGGTGGCGAGCAAGTCGGTCTCAGCTCTACAGGTTAGTTGCTTCGTTACACCAGAGCTCGAGCAGGCATCTGGGCTAGCAACCCGGCGAGCACTTAGGCGAGCATTTGAGGAATGGCCATGTAGGCTTGCTGCCCCGTCACCTATAGACTTGGGCGAGCATAGGGGCGAGCATGTGGGCGAGCAGCCTGCACATTTCATCTTGTTTATACTTGGGTTATTCTCTAATCCTATAGCTTAGATCCTTTTATCAACATTTGCCCCTCAATATATGCTTTGATTTGGTATCAGAGTATATGCTGGAGTTGATCTATCATGCGTACGAGCAGTTGGGCGAGCAACTTAGCGAGAAATATGGTGCTCGTCTTGGTACTCGTCATCCTGCTCGCTCTCTCTCTCTTCGGTAACTGAGCTGACGTTCCGGAAAATGAGGCACCTCATCGTTTCGGGTGCCAATCAGTCGCATGAAAAGGCGTGCCTCTTCAAAAACTTTTCAAATACTTTGCAACTAAGTCCCTGAAATTCTTTTCCCTCTTTCACTCTAACCCGAATGTATAAATAGGGTTTCTCAGTTACTATTCATCTTCTTCCTCATTTACTATTACTCTCTGGAATTCCCGGTGATCTAATCCTTTGAGCTTTTTCCGACGACTTTAGTAATTTCCTTTATTCCGGCGAACGGTTTTGTGACTCAACATCCCAGGTAGTTCCTCTATCTCTTTTGTCTTTTCTTTACATTACCTTCATTTTCTTTTAATTTTTGTATGTCCATTTTGTGTATTTGTTCGTCGGATTCTTCGCCGGAATTTCTGACCGAAATCTCGTTGATGATGCCCACAATCCATAGTTAACACATCCTAGGATCAACTTTCTCTTTTCTCCTTTCTTCTCGAACCATGTCGTCATCTTTGAGTCGGACAATTTCTCACCGGAATTTGGGCAAAAGGCCAATGGAAGATATGGAGGAAGGTGGCCCAATCGCCGGTCTTTCCTCGGTCCATCTTGCGGGTTCTGACCCCGAGGGTGCGGAGGCGGAACGTCCTTTAGGAGAGGGAGGCGAGCGAGCCGGCGAGCAATTGGGCGAGCAGCCGGGCGAGTAAGTAGTCGAGCAGCCCTCTGCTCGCCCTGATTGTGATGACCCGGAGGGTGTTGAGATGCTCTCCAGCAGTGATGACAGTGACCACTCCATCACCGAGTGGTTCGAGTCCGTCGGCTTCCCTCAACCTCATATGTCCGAGAGGTCCATTCCCGAAGGTGTTGCGCAAGAATTCGACTGGAGGACGTATTACGAGCAATATGCCGCTGATTTTCCGACTCCTCCTCGACAATACCGGGAACTTGAGAAAGGTGACCGTACCCCTTACAAGGCAAACACTGTAGTGAGTGTTATTGATGAGGATGACCTCGACAGTATCCGTAGAGAGCATCACATCCCTTGTGATGTGATGATGTACGCTCCTTGGGAGAAAGAAAGAGCCGACTGCCCACCGGAGGGTCTGACAGCCATAAACATACACACTCTGGCCGCCGTTGTAACGTTGCCACTCCATCCTCTCATCGGTCGCTTCTTGGAGATGACGGGTTTGGCGATCACCCAATTGACACCCAATGCTTGGACATACTTGATATCCATCTGTACTGTCTTTGCATTGGAGAAGTACAAGGATCGCCTGACCCCTCAGGAGGTGAATTACACCCTCTGCCTAAGCAAATGTTCCGAGGAAGGCCAAGGTTACTATTACCTGAAGGCAAGGAGTGACATGAAGATTCTTGAAGGATTACCCAACAAAGTGAGGGATTGGAAGGAACAGTTCTTCTTCATTGGTGGAGACTGGCGTGCACCGGATAATAACGAGGGTCTTGGGGGACGTATTATGTCCCCTACCGAGTTTGGTAAGTTGCAGCGTAGGACTTGTTTGCATGTTGAATATTGTTTTTCGATATTGTGCCTGATGTCTTTGCTCTTTGTGCTGCAGGTTTGATCCCTCAACGTTGGAAGAAAACGAGTTTGTCCGAAGAATTTAAATTTACTTGCATCCTCGTTTGTCGCCTGAACAAGAAGGATAGGACGTTTGACTATTTGAACAAGTCCAGTTGTCGCATCGCTTCCGGGTTGATTACAACTCCTCACCATTTACGAGCTCAAGTTGCTCGTCCCGCAGGTATAGCCCTTATAAGCTTTTGACTCGTACTTTTGAAATTTTATAACTCTTTTTATGTTTTTTGATGCTTGTAGCTGCAGAGGTCACTATCGCCATCCCTCCTTCCTTCAGGATCCTAAATCAAAAGTTTGGAATGGCGAGGACCAAAAAAGATCCCCCATCCATCGTGCTAGCTGCTCAACAGGCAGCCAAGGCGAAGAAGGGTGCCGGCACTGGTCCGAGCACCCGATCCATTGCACCTTCTCGAGCTCCTCATTCCGAGGACCGGCTAGCTCCGAGTGGTGGTAGCCGACGGCTACAACGGGGTGACGGCTCACGTGTTGAGCGTGAAAGCGAGGCTGCCAAGAGGGCAAGGGTTTCAAGGCCTCCGAGTTCGGGAGGTTCAGGTCGGGTCGAGGTTCCGGAGTCCACACTTCCCATTTCTGCTGGCACCCCGACTGCCTCCGCATCTATCCGCTCGATTGGTCAGTTAACTGACATCACATACCTGGGATGGGACCAGGAACGGGCAGCTGGGTATGAGCCTCATACCTCTAATATCTTTCTACTTCATGCTAAAATCTCTAAGTATTTTCTTGTATGGCCCTTTAAGCAGGTATGACCCTTCACGTTATCAGCATCGCAGTCCGCTGGTTCACCAGTTTGCACTCGCCCGTCCCCCGAAGTCTCTTAATGAGCTCAAGGGCCCGGTTCGAGGAGCTGTTGAGTCCGCTGTCCGTCACTGGACCCAACCCCAAGATGCCATCATCCAGCACCAGTCGTTGACTGATAATATCCGCACAGCCATGCATCACTCAAGTGGTGCTCTTATCATTGCTCAACGTGCCATCGAGCAGGCTGTGATCTTGGAGAAATCATGTGCGGTGTTGAATGACAGCCTGAGGAAGGAGAGGGATGAGATGAAGAAAAGAGTTGCCATATCTGAAGCTAAAGCTAAGGCTTCACTGGACGCCGAGCAATCGGCGATTGCAAGTGCCGAGAGTGCCCGAGCTGAAGCTGAAGGTCTCCGGGCCGAGCTAGCAAGTGTCCGAGCACAATTGGAGGAAAACAGGGTTGCCCGGGGAAAGATTGCCGAGCAAGAAAGCGAACTCCAAGCCACCCGGACCGAACTCGTTGATCTTAAGGCTGCACACACTGACTGTTATACTGTTGAAGCCGTTGCGGATATTTGAGCGGAGTCCTCTGACTTTGGCTTTGGGTATGCCTTTGCCGAGAACCTGCGGGCTTATCATCATGCGGTTGGTGAAAACGAGGATCCCTGGACAGCCTTGAAGAAGGAGTTTACCGACTTTCTTACTGAACGTCCTCTCAAGGAAGGTTTAGTAGTGGATATCGGGGACCTCGAGGAGATGGGAGTTGATTTAAGTGATGTGCCTTCAACGCTTAAGATCATTGGTGGAAACTATCCGCCTCTTCAGATTAATGTTGAGGATGATGCGATGGTGGACACTGAGGGTCTTTCTCCATTCGAAGTCCTCCCTGGTCTTTCTCCTTCAGGTGTCGGCGGACAGGCGGGCGACCATCCTGGCAAACAACCTGGCGAGCAGGTTGGCCAAGGCGATGGACCAGCTGGTGCCCATGCTAGCGAGCAGGGTGGCGACCAGCCCGGCGACCAGTAGAGAGATGGGGATTTTCTTCCTTTTGTTTTTGCATTTTCTTCTTTTGCAACATTTTGCTTCTGACGCCCTTGAAGGCGCTCCACATGTATTTGGACCTCCTTTTGATATTAATGAACTAGCTATTTCCCTTTTATTGAGGTTGCTTATACTTTGTTTTTCTATCGATACTTTTGCCTTAGTTATTTAGTGCTCGTTTTTTATGTACGGTGTTTCAATTGATTCGTCTTACTTTTCCTTTTAAGGAATTGCGAATTTACACCTTATTTTTCATCTCTTTGGATGTAGGCTTATTGATTGGTAAGGACTCCCTTTTAATGGTATAACTTTAGGGTTAATCTCAATACCTTGCCTTTATTGTGGACTCGTAAGTCTTGAGAGCTTATAACTTGAGACATCTTTCGATACACCAATTTGAAAGGAAACCTCTTTATTCAACATAATAATGACTTTTACAGATTTGTCCTTATCTAGCACGATCCTGCTTGCCCCTATACATGTTGGGCGAGCAAGGTTTTTAAAGAAAATTTACACAAGTCTTTATTGGTAGAACTTCTTGAGATATGCCGCGTTCCAGGTATATGCTGAAGGATTGCCTTGCATGTCCTCCAGGTCATACGTCCCATTTGGCCAACTCTTTGCTACTTTGAACGAACCTTCCCATTTCGGACCAAACACTCCAGTCGGGGCTGCTAGTATCCTTCTCATCACCAAGTCGCCAATTTGGAATTTTCTATCTTTTACTTTCGAATTGTAATACTTTTCGGCCCGTCGCTTATAGACCGCATTTCTTAATTCTGCCGAAGTTCTTGTTTCTTCAATCAAGTCTTTTTCTACCGTCATATCATCTTCATTCGCTTCCTCATTGTATTCGATTATCCTCCATGTCCGATGTTGGACCTCCACTAGGATGACTGCTTAAACTCCGAAAGCCATTGTGAACGGTGTCTCCCCGGTACTTGTTTTATAGGACGTCCTATAAGTCCATAGGACTTCTGGCAGCTCGTCAGCCCAACTGCCCTTTCTTTCTTCCAACAGGATCTTTAGGATGTGCTTCAAGACCTTATTCACGGCTTCGACTTGTCCGTTCGATTGAGGATGATATGGTGTAGAGTAATGCTTCTTGATGTTCCAAGATGTGCAAAAGTCTCTTAACTTACTTCCGTCGAACTGTCTCCCGTTATCCGTGATGATTGACTGTGGCAACCCAAATCTGCACACCTGGTTCTTCCAAATGAAGCTTATCATCTTCTCTTGGGTTATAGTCGTTAGTGCTTCAGCTTCGGTCCACTTAGTGTAATAATCCACAGCCACCACTACAAATTTTACACTACTTTTTCCGGGAGGGAATGGGCCGACACTTGAGTAATGGAAGTGAGATTCCTCTCTTGTATAATTGTCCTTCAACCATTGTGTATCTAGCAGCTTGTTTCATAATTCGTTGTGCTTCCCATGGATCTCCCGGCTGTTCTCCGTTGGTCAAGTATTTACTGATAGGTGTTCGCCAATCATCAGTAGACTGTTGCTGGCTATTGATTATTTGTTGCCCCCTCTTCAACACTTGATTAACATAATCAAATGTTGAAGGATTAGTTAGCTTTGTGACCACCACTTCTGAGATGCTTGGTTCTCCGGTGCTTGTGGCTAATCGGGCTAAAGCATCTGCTTGGGTGTTCTCTAGCCGGGGGATTTGTTCAATGTACACTTGCTCGAACTTTGATATCAGGTGCACAACGATCCTTTGGTAGATGATCATTTGTCGGTCCTTTGCCTCGTACTCACCTCGGACTTGAGATACGATTAGTTGTGAATCTCTGAAAATCTGAAGTCTAGTTGCCCCCACAGCTAATGACAGTCTCAATCCTGCAATAAGTGCTTCATATTCAGCTTCATTGTTGGTTGCTAAGAAGTCGAATCTTATTGCTGAGGTGAATACTTGTTTGTCGGGACTTACTAGGACGACACCTGCTCCGGCTGCGGAACTTGTTGCTGAGCCGTCTACGTAGAGGTGTCATGGGTATATACGTCCCCTCGTCGGATCTTGAGGGTAGGTTAGCTCTACTATGAAGTCTGCAAGAGCCTGCCCTTTGATCATTGTTCGGGGTGCGTATGTTATACCATACTGGCTAACCTCGAGTGACCACTTTAACAATCGTCCGGCGGTATCGGGTCTATGTAAGACTTGCCTCAGGGGTAAAGTTGTTAAAACTTCCACTTGATGCTCGAAGAAGTACGGTCGGAGCTTCCGCACGCTCATCACCAATGCATATTCCAACTTCTCCATTGGGGAATATCGTAGCTCCGCCTCATGCAGCAATTGGCTGACATAATATATTGGCAGATGTGCCTTGCCTTCCGCACGCACCAAGGCTGAGCTTATGGCTACTTCTGATGCCGCCAAGTACAGGTATAGCTTTTCTCCTGGCATCGGCTTTGATAGGATCTGGGGATTACTGAGGTAGTTTTTTATATCTTCGAACGCCTTTTGGCAAGCATCCGTCCACACATAGTTAGTTTTCCCGGTTCTTTTGCAGATACCCTTGCCTTTGATAGACTCGAAGAAGGGTCTATTTTTATCTCCGGATCTGGATATGAATCTGTTTAGTGCTGCGAGACATCCGGTAAGTCTTTGAACTGCCGGTACATCCTTCGGTGGTCCCATGTCCAGGATACATTTGACTTGTGAAGGGTTAACTTCTATACCCCGTTGACTCACGAGATGTCCCAAGAACTTGCCGGATTGTACTCCAAAGCTGCTTTTCTTTGGGTTAAGTTTCATGTTATACGCCCTCATGATGTCAAACGCTTGCTTGAGGTGCTCCAGATGGTCTTCTTTTCTAAGACTCTTCACTACAATGTCGTCAACATAGACCTCCATCGTGTCACCAAGGTGTTGGTCGAACATCTTGTTGACTAATCTTTGATATGTGGCACCGGCATTAATCAACCCGAAGGGCATCCTCTTCCAACAAAATAAATTTTTGTTCGTATAAAAGGCTGTATGTTCTTGATCATCGAGATGCATGGCAATCTGATGGTAACCTGCAAAGGCATCCATAAATGTCATTAGTTCATGTCCCGCCGTATTGTCTACCAGCTGGTCGATGTGGGGCAACGGAAAGTTATCCTTCGGACATGCCGCATTGAGGTCTGTGAAGTCTATACATAGCCTCCACGTTCCATTCGGCTTCTTGACCAGGACAGGATTCGCCACCCATTGAGGACATAGTGCTTCCTTTATGAGTTTATTGTCCAAGAGTTTCTTCACCTCGCCGGTCAATGCTTCATACTTGTCTGGCCCATATTTTCTTCTCTTCTGACGGACAGGCTTCTTTGTGGGATCTATGTTCAGGCGATGGCACGCGTGCTCCACCGGTATACCGGTCATATCCTTGTGTGACCATGCAAACACATCGAGGTTAGCCCGAAGGAATTCCTCCATTCGGCTTCTATAAGGCTCCTCCAACTCCGACCCAATAAAGAGTTCTAAATCTTATTTATTTGGGTCAACTTGTATGGATCTGAGCTCCTCAACTGGTGTAGCGCGTCGCTTTTTATCTTTCCACTTGGGGTCATCAATTGGCCCTTCGAGACGTGTATCCATCCTTTCCGGGGTTGGTTCATAGCCCAATCGAGGCTCGATGTCCTCCGGTACAACTGTTGGTTCCGTGTCACCACTTATTCCGACCATGGTTGTGGGGTCTTGATCTTGATCCTCCGGGTTATTTACCATTTGCTCCCCGTCCGGCTGGACTTGCTGGAGTGCATTATCTATCTCCATATCCTCCGGCGTCTGATCTATTTCCATCATTTCGGTGTCTATTGAGACATCATCCAAACTGCTTGGCTCGTCCGGGGAGGGTTGTGATATCGGACCTTCAAACACCAACACCTGGTTAATGGGCTTTTTCAGAGTTAATAGGCATTCTCGCGCCTTCTTCTGGTCCCCTTTGACCGTACCTGCACCCGTAAGAGTTGGGAATTTAATACAATAGTAGTAAGTAGAACATGCGGCTTTAAATTCAGAAATGAAAGGGCGGCCAAGGAACCCGTTATAGGTGGATGGTTGATCTACGACTAAGAAATCTAACAACCTTGTCATCCTCCTTTCCGGGTCCTCTAGCGCTACAAGTTCTACGGGCAATCTTATTACACCTAGTGGGACGGTCACAGCCTCTCTGAATCCCACTATTTTGTGATTACAATCCTCTATATAGGATTCGTAATCTCCTAACTGGTCTAGTGTCTTCTTGAACAAGATGTTCGTGTAAGCTCCAGTATCCACTAGCAGTCGGTGTACTCTTGCGTTCATGATATTGGCGCTGATAACCAGGGAGTCGTTGTGCGGTGTAAGGACCCCTTCGAGATCTGCTTGTGAGAAAGTCAAATCTGCAGTTGGCTTAGTAGTTGCTTTTGATCCAGACCCCATCTCCTGTACTTGATTGACCACCCGAATTTCCGCTTTCTTTTGCCTCTTTGATGTTGGACGGCCATCTACCATTCCTCCAGCCGAACCAATTTCTTCAAGTACAAGGATCTCTCGGTTAGGTTCCAGATGTGTCGGCCTTGCTGGTGGACCTCTCCTTACTTGTCTGTTTGGGGCCCTTTCTGCCTCATCACTACCTTCATCATCTGAGGCTTCTTGTCTTGTCTGACGCTGCCTTTTCCCCGGAGCTTTCTTGACGAATTCGGCAAGTTTCTCGTCTTCGTAAAATTTCCATAATTGTTTCAGAAGGTCTCGACACTCACTGGTGAAGTGTCCGATACTCTGATGATATGCACAGAATTTATTTGGGTTTAGCGTGCTTCGATCTTGTCTGATCCTCCGGGGTGCGGCCAACATATCCTGATCATTCACAGCTGTGAAGACATGATCAATTGTAGTTGACAACACTTGATTCAATTTCTCTTCGTATTCGGCTATCTCTCCAAATGTTTTGAGATTTTTCGGGGCCTTATAACCACTGCCGCTGGGCTTCTTACCGCTCTTCTTGTCATCAGCCTCTGGACCCAACTGTTTGGCCATTGCTTCTTGCATTGCGACGTACACACCGGCTTTGTGGCGGAACTAGGCATATGTACTAGGACAAGCTAGATGTATCTCTTTCCACAGGTCCGTTCCTTTACGCAGTCCCGCCATGACTGCCACAACCTTTGTATCGTCACTGACTGCTTCACCTTCCAAAAGGATTTTATCAAATCATTCCAGATATTGCTGGTCAGTCTCCTCGGCCCCTTGTGAGATGTTGGCCAACCTGTGCTTTTGTGTCAGATACATTCCGAATCCCAAAAAGTGGGACAAGAACTCCCGGGTCAACTGTCCAAACGATTGAATCGATCCAGGTGTCAAGGCTGAGAACCATCTGTGTGCACGGTCTCCAAGAGTTAAGGGAAAGTTCCAGCATTGCGTCGCGTCTGATGCCCCCATTGAGATCATGTAATCAGCGTACTTTGAGATGTGAACCTTGGGGTCAGACTTTCCTTCGTACAACACTAATGAGGGAAACTGTATCTTCTTCTGGATGGGTGCGGTCAGGATGACTGGTGACAGTGGTGATATTGGAAGTGACGCGTACGTCTCAACCTTGTTTTGATGGCCACCTGGTGTTGCAAGTCTTCCACAGCTTTCTTCAACTTTTCTATCTCTAGAACTGACGACCCCCGAGACGATCCCCCTCCTCGAGGCTGTTCCGGGTGCACCTCATGATGATGTGCTGCCCCCGGCAGTCCCTCATTTTGGGTGATCTCTCGGTGCGGTCGTTGGAGGTTACTTGCAGCATTTGGGCCTAACCTCTCGGACGCCCGTCTCCTCAATCTTTCTTGTACAGGCCTGTATTGATGCCGAGCATCAGACTCGCAAGGCTCTTGACGGTACAAATGCTCTGACCTTCTACCCTCCGAGTGATGACTTTGATTACTGCGTCTATCACCTTGTGACCCGTCAAGGCGCTCAGGTTGATCATATGCTCGGTCAGCTGGTCGCCCTTCTGCTCGCCCAGCTGGTCGCTGGTTTGAGAGTTGGGGTTGTGGTCCAAGGCGATCAGACATTTTCTGTTTGCCTCTTGAACTTTTGGGTACGACACGTCTACTACTGACTTCTTCCTCCTGAGCATGGTAGCTTGTTCGGGTCTCATGTCTCGTCTCAGTCTGGGCAACCTGAATCACCTGTTGACTTGCTACTACCATTTGCTGTCTTTGTAATTGTTTCAGGGTGGTCATCGCTCTCTCAATATCCTCGGGTGTTCTAACCATTGATTCGATGGTAGTTTCAATTTACTGACCAACTGGAGCCGCCGGTAACGCCGGGACACGAGCTTGTTCTGTCCGACGGTGTCCGGATGGTCCCCTTCCTTTCCACCTTCGGCTCGTTGAGGTGGTGTGGGATTCATCGTGGGAGGCCTCGTACATATGTCTCGTCATTGTTCGCGGTGACAATTGAATATAGTAGATGAGTTTTTAAAGAAATCTTTTCTAGTTTGTGTTTTTGAAGACAACAAATTCTTGAAAAACACTCACAATTGAAGATATTCCTCAAAATCCTTACCAAACTACGAAGGGTGTTATTCGTGTTCTTCGGAATAATGATAAATGAGTACCGAATTCTTCAATCGATGGAGGTTCGAACCCTTCTTCTAGCGCCAAATTGTTGAGCAATTCTAATAATCAGATGTTTTATGTGGCTAATAACTCTTAGGAATTACCCAAACAATAATCAAAGATATAATATGGAATAGTTATATGAATTGTAGAGAGAAATGTAGAGAGAGAAATTTCTATTATGTATTTCTTGTATTAGGATTTCAGATCCTTACAAATGAGATGTTTTTACATATTTATACCCTTTCTAAGGGTGAGGTGGCGCCCACTTAAGCCACATGGCTTCTGGTGGTGACAAGTGTCCTCCACTTGTCATTCCCTGGATGTTCTATCCCACTAACTCTAGGCTAAATGATCTGAACCCTTCATACAGGTTCCTTGAACACCTTGTGTCCTCTTCCTCGAAGTATAACGAGCAACATGGCGAGCAATGTGGCGAGCAGATGAGCGAGCATTACGGGCTTGTTCTCGGAGTCTAGTACCTTGCCTCCTCATGAGCCGAGCGACCAGCTGGGCGAGCATCAAGGCGAGCACGGTGGCGAGCAAGTCGGTCTCAGCTCTATAGGTTCGTTGCTTCGTTACACCAGAGCTCGAGCGGGCATCTGGGCGAGCAACCCGGCGAGCACTTAGGCGAGCATTTGAGGAATGGCCATGTAGGCTTGCTGCCCCGTCACCTATAGACTTGGGCGAGCATAGGGGTGAGCATGGTGACGAGCATGTGGGCGAGCAACCTGCATATTTCATCTTGTTTATAGTTGGGTTATTCTCTAATCCTCGAGCTTAGATCCTTTTATCAACAAAAACCAGTTCCCGTGAAACCTTATATTCAAAAAAAAATCCTATTTAAAGATATGACTTATATGTAACTTACCCAGCATCTAACATTTAGAAATTTGGTGCTATATATTATAAGTTTAGCAAATTTGCTAAAATATGTTTTGTAACTTTCAAATTCTGCATTTCTATCACTAATATGCATATATACACTGTTAAAAATTAAGTTACTGTAAGATGGGGTTCAAAAATAATAATTAGAGTACATGCATAAAAATAAAACAATATACATGATATACTGTTATATTAAACGGCAAAAAAAATTAAGTTTGCAAGTTTGGTCGTACATATTAACAGTATACATGATATACTGTTATATTCTACATTAATACTGCACTGAATGTACTATTCAATAACTCCCCAAACTGCATTATAAAAATCAAAAGGGTTATTCAATTTGTTACACTGTCCTAAAAAACTTTGCATATTTAAAGATTTGAAAATTTTAACATATAAATTTTTTTTTAAAAAAAATAATTTCTGCAATTTACTACAATATATTTTTTTTAACTTTCAAAAATTCACTATCCTTGTATGTAACTAAGCTTTTGGTTTTTTTCGAGCACTCGATTTCTAAAAATATTTATAAGCCCAAAAGCCCAATTCAAAAAAAAAATTAATCACAATTTGATGTATTTTTAAATTAGTGGGTTTAATTGATATTAACAGTCGCAAATACTGAAAACTCATGATTTATTGAGCCTTTTACCTTTAATTTAAGTCAAAATGGATGTCGTTTTTTGGGCCTTCTGATTTGAGTGAAATGGGCCAAATTTAATATTAGCAAATAAAAGTGTTTACAGCCCACGTATGAGCGAATATAAACAAATAAAGATGAGTTTTATAACCCAAGCACATTCATTAATTCAATCAAAACAGAAAAAAAATGACCGTTGGAATACAACATAATTTAGGAATGCTTCCTAACGGATAGTCCACAGTGAAAAAAAGGGTTATAAATAGAACTCAGAACCACTTCTTACATACATAACTAATATTCTACTAGAAGCCTGCAATACTTATAACATGTCAAGCTAGCAATTACAATCAACAACACTTGTATCCCCGATACGGCAGGTCGTACTGCAGACTGTGTAGATGTCCAACAACAATAAAGGTTTTAGAGAGTCAGAACAATCCAGGGCATTTGTATTACAGTTGTGAGAGGCATGGATGGTCACATTGGTGTATGCATCTCAATTGGAATGCTACCCAAGAAGATGATGGAATCTCAAGTGCAAGAGACATTCATGGCCCTGCAAGTACCTATCATACAACCCCAGATAATGTAACATACAACATCACTATGCGAACTATTTTGGTTTCAAATTTCATCACTATTGTTGTACTTTTTATTATTTTAGGGGCAGCAGCAGTAGCTTTTATGTAATAAGTAGAAAGCAATTACTACAATGTAATATTTTAAAGTAGGATCTACCTTATGTAATATTATGGATTATCTTCAAATTTCAAAATATTTCCACAACTATTAACATACAAAATACCTACCATTTACATTAACAATGTGGAAATGATTGACAAACAGGAAAAACTAAAAACTAAATTCAGATTTTGATACTTGGTATGCTAACCTTGTAAGTATTCTTCAAAATATTATATAACCAGCTACGCAACCTAAAATGTTAAATGACCATCACATATTCTTCAGTCAATCATTCTGCAAAACTACATATATAGAGGATGTAATAGCTTATTAAACTTGAAATCTGCAGAAACTACAAAATATGCAAATATCAATTTTTTGTAGTATAACTTTGAAAGTACCTAAATTTTGAGTAATTTGTCTTCCTCCTTTTGAGTGAAAAGTCTTCCTTTTTTTAGACAACTCTTCATATGATGTAATCCTTTTAACCTTAGGGCGCCCTGGGGGACGTTTCAAAGCAGGAGGCAGTATCTTGTACTTAGGTACCAAATCCAGAATCTCATATCGCAAAGTATTAGGTACGGGATGGACTGTTCCCCGGTAACAATTCTTGAAAGAACTTGTAAAATAAGCAAATTCCACATAGTTGCAGATATCATCATTAGACTTACTTATAACAGCCACAGCATATTCACAGGGGAACCCAGAGTTATCATTGGAAGCATGAACAAGATTTATGTTGAAGGTTAGCAACAACAGAAACTTCTGATTTCACAAGGTACTCATCGGGGGCAGATTGATGAACACTCCATGACTTACCAACTTGTAGAAGCTCATTCCAAAGTCATTGCTTGGATGGGACCAACCCTTCTTTCCACTTTTCAGCCTTCGAACCTCTCGTCACAAACCAATTACAGATTTCAGTCCTGATGTAGTCCAGCATATGTGTAATAGGCAGTGACCTAGCATTCAAAATCCATTTATTAAAGGACTCGGCAGCATTGGATGTCATATCGCCATAACGTGGTATATTGGGAGCGAAGCAAACTGCCCACTTATTGTATGAAATCTGTTGTATCCAATCTGCGGCAGATTGCCAACCAACTTCAATAAACTTCTGAAGATACTCATTGAAGAGACGTTCATTAGGAGCATATGCTCAAGCTCTGAAAATTTCAAGCAACTGTGATCTATTTGTTCTCGTCCACCCACATGAAAAACGACCTCTGAGGTTCATAAGAAGATGATATAAACAGAAAAATGAACAGGTTCATCCCATACATTATTAAAAGCACTCATCAAGCCAAGATTACGACCAGAGACATAACATATAGGCATGTCATGTGTGACATATTCACGTATCTTGCGTAAGAAACAAGTCCAATTATCAATATTTTCAGTTGATACAACTGCAAAGGCAGCTGGATATAAACCTAAACAAAATAAATTTCAGAAATTAATCAACATTAGCACAAAGACTGACACACTGAAAAGAAGCAAAAAATTTAGACACATCAACTAAAAAACTGACCGACAAAGATCTGGAAAAATTGAATAAAGATTGTTTCACAAACGAAGTGTAAAAATTCAGAATGAATATAACTGAAATGAACAAACAAATGCAATGTAATACCATTTTCACCATTTCTAGCAGTAGCAGCTAAGAGTGTTCCTTTAGCACGTCCTTTCATAAAAGTTCCATCAATAAACAACATGGGTGTGCAATGGCGAAAACCTTCCAAACAAGCATTAAACGTAATAAAGACCATTTCAAACCAATGTATGACATCATTGGACTCCAAGTAAAAAACAGAACCAGGATTGGTCTGCAACACAACAGATTTATATACCACCTCAGCTGATCATAAGAGTCTTCATATGTTCCATAAACATGATCCTTGGCAGCTTCAACCGTGCGTCAAGCTCTGTGGTAAGATATATGAAATTCATATTCATTTTTTAGCTTGGTAACTACATCCTTTCCACGCAAATTGTTTTCTTCCTTAACACTTTCCACAAAAAGATGACCCATTACTTTAGATCCTAATCTAGGAGGATTAACATTACACAACTGCCCTACACATGAATGAATTAGATTTTCCTTGTACAACTCATAGTCCCCAAATATTGCACGCACCCTAAACTTCAAAAACCATTCACAACCTTGATTTTTTACTAATCGATGTTTGTTTATGTGGCTTTACAACAAATTAATTCTACCAAACAATAATCTTATGATTTTGTGTTCTTGGGGAGGGAGTGTAGAGAGTTTAGAGAGAGAAATATTGTAATGGGCACTGTATTGATTTTCAGAATTGTGTGAATAGTACAAGAGAGGTTTTATTTATAGGTGTGTGAGTGTGAGACGGCACCTTACGAGCCTATGTAGCTTCCGGTGTTGACGAGGGTTCCTTACCCTCGTCTTGGTCTCTCACACTGCTTCATTTATCATGCCTCGTCCTACTACTATGCCTTAGACTGGATGGGCCTCATTAAAAACCTCGCCGTAAACCACCCTTGTGGATAAACCGGACGGAGGGAAAAAGAGCGCACCATCGGGGTCCTATTTGACTAATAGGCGAGCTCGTCGGCGAGTTCGGAGATGGGCTACAGTGGTTTGGGTGAGCTCTGGGGCGAGCTCAAGTGCCTTGTGTGGCTTACGGATGTTATGCGATGATGGAACTCGACGAGGCCTTCCTGGGGATACAAAGCGAGCTCTGGGCGAGCTCTAGGATGACAGAGATGACCCCTTTTGGGCGAGCTACGCAGGTGAGTCATCTTCATGTGGGCGAGCTCCGCACCTTTAAGGATCTGGGTGGGTCCTGACGACCTGCCAAACCTTGGCGATTATTCATATACGAATGGTACTAGTTCGCCAGTCCAACATTTGCCCCCCCAGCTCGCATGTGTCATGACCTCGTCAAATGTGCAGGCAAGCTGGAGAACTTGAAATTCGGCGAACTGTCCCTCGGTGAAGGCGGTTATTCTTGGTCGTCGTGGTGCGGGAATCCAGGGGTCATGAACGCCTTTTGAGACCTCGGTTCCCGCCCACCATCATATCATCTTTCAAATTTCTTGCAAACAGGTCCCTGTACTTTGTGAATATCGCACCTCGCCCCGACGTCTATAAATAGGGGGAAATGGATTCATTTCCTCACTTCTTGCATTTCAAATTCTCAGAGCTTTCCCGACGATCAATTTTTCTTGTGCTCGACGGATTTTTGAAGGCTCTTCAAGGTAGGATTCGATTTCTTTTCCCTTCTCTTATATCTTTTATTTAATTTTTCTGTTATTTCTTCGGGATTACGGGATTTTGGACCGTGGGTTGCACCGAGAAACTTTGCATTTCCCTGACTTTTGGACTATTGGATTTTGGACTAAGAAACTCTTGAACTTCCATGAGACCATGTCGACACATTCCTCGAGTAGGACTCTTTCGGACCGAAATCCTGATAAACGGCCAATAATTGAGGATGAGCCACTTCGGGTTTCGTATGTGGAGATCGGCTCCAGCTCCGAGGCGATCTCGGCAGCTCGCCAGGTCTCCGGCGAGCTACGTAGCGATCCAGAGGATGGAGCCTCCAGTTCTGTATACCGCGAGGTGTGGGAGGAAGGTGGCGAGGTCGCCCAAGAAGAAAGAATTGCCAGTGGCAACGAAGGGCCCGAGGAGGTTGAGGAGGGCACTGCCGAGGTCGGTGAGGAGGGTGGCGAGCTGGAGGAGGTCACGCTCGAATGGTTCCGCCGCATCGGTTTTCCGGAACCTCAGCTGGTTGAGTACCAGGTCCCCGCCCAAGTGGCTCACCCATTCGATTGGAATGAGTATGTCGCCGAGTACGCGGTGAGCTTTCCCTGCCCGAATCGGGCACCTCGCGCCGACCCCGCCGACCTGGAAGAAGTCACCCCTTCTGAGTACAAGGCTGGCGAGGTGGTGAGCCTTATTGATGAATGCGACTTGCCTATTATACGCAGGGAGTATCGCATCCCACTGGACATTTTTATGTATGCCCCGATGAAGGATGAGAAGCCGACGCACCTCCTGAGGGGATGACCGCTTTGAACGTAGATGTCCTGAGGGCCGGGCTTACTTTGCCGCTGCACCCGATCATTGGCCAATATCTTGCTGACAATAATCTGGCCATCACCCAGCTCACAACGAATGCATGGAGCAACCTCCTCGCCGCCCCGTCTGTTTTTGGGTTGGAGGGTTATGAGAACGCGACGACCTCGGCGGACCTGGGCGAGCTCTTCGCCGTGACCAAGCTGGAGCAGGATGGCGCGGGGTATTATTACCTGAAAGCCCGACCAGGGGAGAAATTTCTTGGGGACCTGCCCAATAAAGTCCTTGAATGGAAGAAGCAGTTTTTCTTCGTATGCGGCGACTGGCGAGCCTCCAACACGTATCATGGACGGGGTGATCGTATTCCCACTCCAGAGGGATATGGGGAAGCCAGCAGTAGGTCGCCTATTTCGGTGTGCGTGGGTTGAATTAGATATACTAATTCTAATTTTCTTTCCTTTTGCAGTTCCGAAGCGACACAAATCCAGCCGGGGCAGGCCTAGAGTGTCGGAGCAGTTCGACGTGGTGCGCGCCATCTGCTGTTTGAGAAGCGCGAAGGATAGACAGGTCGCCCATTTCTTCGCGCACCATTGCCTGCGGCTCGCCGGGCTCCTTACACTACCGCACCACCTTGACATCCAAGGTCCCGAGCTCCCAGGTCCAACTCTTTGCAGCTCGCCTATGGGGGGTAGCTCGCCCATCATGCTGACATTTGTAATTTTTGTGCAGGTGGTAGCTTTGTTGCTATCCCGATCGTCGAGGTCCCCGAGGCCTATCAACTCGTGAAAGAGCGATTCGAGATGGGCCCACCTTGCCCCAACAAACTTGCCCCACAGTCTGTGCTCACGCTGGAGGCGAGCAAGAAGGCAGAGCTCGCCTCCAAAAAGGGCGAGGCAGGTGGATCGGGAGCCCAAAAGGAGAAAGCCAAGGCTCCTGAAAAGTCAAAGGCATCAGAGGTCACTCGGGCCGGGCGAGGTGGAGGACGAGATGTTGCCCCCTCCGAGCGAGGTCGAGGAAAGAGGGGGGCCCAAGGTGGTGGTGGATCCCGAGCTGGCGAGGAGGATCCCCCAGCTCGCAAGAGAACGAGATACACCGGCCTGGTTGACAAGGAGTCCGACCGGGCTGAGAGGACCTCGGCAAGGTCAGGACAGGGGGGCTCTGTCCAATCCACCGCCCCGCTGGCGGCCACGCCCATTCGGAGTTCGCCCCCTTCGCCTTCTCCATTCGGGGTGCAAACCACCGACGACACGCTACTGGGTTGGGATCCTGACCGAGCTCAGTAAGTAGCTCGCCCAATTGACTTTCATTGCTTTTCAATCCTTTATTTTTCTAACAGTTTTCATCTATTTTGATCTCGCAGTTATGCTCCAATCGCCTTCCCGAATCGCCACGAGGTTCTGCATGCCTTTGAGCGATCTCGCTTTCTCACTTCGATGCGGAATCTCCCTCCGGGCATAGCCCGGGATGCTGTGAGCGAGATGCCTAGGCATTGGACGACCCCGTTGGTGGCGGGTATCAACAGTCAGGACCTGAGGGAGAACCTCCTTCTCTCGGGCCACTATGCGAGTAGATTGGTGCTCGCCAATCAAAAGGCCCTCGAGCAGATTACCGAGTTGGAGGCAGGTCGCTCCGACAGGAACAAGCGGATGCTGGCGTTGGCGGACTCTGCCGACAAAGCGAAAAAATAGGCGCAGCTCGCCGAGGAACGGGCCGAGGCATCGCTGGCCGCCGAGCAAAGTGCCCTCCAGCAGCTTGAGACCGTCCAACGCCGGCTCACCCGGCTCGAGCAGGAGACGGAGGCAAGGATAAGGGCTAAGGAAGAGGAGCTCGCCGCCCAGCTCGCCCAGGAGGTCGGCAGCCACGGGATTACGAAGAAAGACCTCGCACTGCAGCGGGGTCTGGTGAAGAGCTCCAACGCCGAATGCGAGAGGCTAAGGGGCGAGCTAGAGGCGAAGGCGAATGAGATCGCCGAGCTGAGGAGTGTTGCCTCCTCCTAGCCGGACCTGGCGGCCGTGAAGGCCGAGGCCTCTGACAGAGGATGCGTCCAATGTTATGCTGAGGTTCTGCGGACTCTCTGGTGGGCCCGAGCTCATAGGGACGACGAGGTGGAGGCAGTCGTGGGCGACTTCAAGGCATGCCTGGACCGAGTTCCCTTTCCCGATGGCGCCGAGCTAGATATCAGCGACCTACCTGAGCTAGGCTTTCCTCTCGACTTTATACTGGACCGCTTTCGAATTATCAAGACAGTCGAGGTGCCGGAGCTGAACCTTGGTGAGGCAGAGGAGGTCGCTCGCGAGGGAGATCGCGTTCCCCTCACTGTCGAGCAACTGCAGGAGGCCTGTGGGGACGCTATGCTAAACTTGGGCGAGTTTGATGCCAGCGGGCTGACTGGTAATATCACTTCTGAGGCTGAGCTCGCCATTCCAGCTTCCCAGGTCGCCGCTGCCCCAGCTGAGGTCGCCGCTGATGTGCCTACTGCCGCCTCCGAGATGCCTTCCGATGTCCCCACTGCTCCGGGGATTTAGGATTTTTCCTTGCTTTCGTAGATTAGCTTTTTTAATTTCCAACTTGTAGTAGGTCGCCGGGTTGTGGAGCTCGCCCAGAAGGAGCTCCATTTTTGTAGCTTTACTTTTCGTTCAAGTAGATTCAGCTCACCGGGCACATGCAGCTCGCCCAGAAGGAGCTTTTTGTAGTTCAAAGA
This sequence comes from Prunella vulgaris, assembly GCA_026898435.1. NCBI lineage: Eukaryota > Viridiplantae > Streptophyta > Magnoliopsida > Lamiales > Lamiaceae > Prunella > Prunella vulgaris. The sequence goes on along the minus strand of JAPKLY010000016.1, from coordinate 391,687 downwards.
CGGCCAGCTGGTCGGCCTTTGTGGCCAGCACTACTACTCATACTTAGGATTTTTTCAAGTATATTTTTTACTTGAAAATTTCTTAAGTATCTTTTGAATATAAGTCGAGCATTTTTTATCCAACTCTTTTCCTTTATGTATTTGCGCTTTTACGTTATAATTTTTTTTAAATAGCTCGTTCTTGTTTATTTTCCTGGTACATAATTGTTCGTCTTATTCTACTTTGAGAAGCGAATCGTTCGTTTTACGTCACTTACGACTACGAATTGTACCTCTGTTTTGAGAGTGCGTATTCTTCGTCTTACGCCACTTAGGGCCGCGAATCGTTCGTCTTAGACCACTTAGGGCGGTGAACTACACTTCGATTGATTCACGTTGGGCCATTGGGTTTCATGAACCTTGCCTTAGACGTTTCTTCGTCTTTTTCGCGAATTTTTCTAACTTATGGCAGTAGGTGCTTAGCAACCCTTTAAGGAGGGTACCTTCGCGACCTTGGGCACTTTGGCCTTTGCCCTCGAGCTATTTAATTACAACGTTTGGGATCTTGGTCCTTGCACATTAAGGATTTTTGAGCATGTGGGCGAGCTGGGCTCGGCGAGCTATCTGGAGCAGTGGGTGACCTGGTGCAGCCCGCCTGGTTGGAGGGCTGCACAGGTCCAAACACTTGGGGAATTTTTCTGAATTTTTTTTGACTTTTCATAGCGGTGTAATTTACATCGGTTGCCATCGACTTTTCTGATGCAAACCTTCGACTAGTTTATTACAGGATTCTAGTCTATTGGTAGAATTTTTTAGATGTGTCGAGCTCCAGGTGTATAACGAAGCTTTGCCTTCTGCGTCTTCTAGATCATAGGTACCGTTCGGCCAGGCTGCGGTGACCCGGAATGGTCCTTCCCAGTTTGAACCGAATACACCTGGTGGGGCCATCAATTTCTTTTTTAACACCAGGTCTCCGACCTTGAACTTTCGGTCTCGGACCTGAGAGTTGTAATATTTTTCCGCTCTGCGCTTGTAGGTGGCGTTTTTCATTTCTGATGAAGCTCTGGTCTGTTCGATCAGATCTTTTTCTACTGCCAAGGCTTCATCATTCTTTTCTTCATCATACCCCACCACCTTCCAAGTCTTGTTCTGGACTTCTACCGGGACTACGGCTTCAGTCCCGAAGGCTAGGGCAAACGGGGTCTCCCCGGTGCTGGCCCTATAGGAAGTTCTATAAGACCATAGGACCTCCGGGAGTTCGTCTGCCCAACTCCCCTTCTTTTCTTCGAGGCGGAGCTTCAATATGTGTTTCAGGATCTTGTTCACCGCCTCGACCTGGCCGTTCGACTGGGGGTGATATGGAGTTGAGTAGTGCTTCTTGATGTTCCATGAACTGCAGAAGTCCCTCAACTTCTGTCCGTCGAACTGCCTTCCATTATCAGTGATGACCGACTGCGGGAGTCCAACCTGCAGATCAGGTTTTTCCAAATGAAGCCGATCATCCTTTCTTGGGTTATGGTTGTGAGAGCTTCGGCCTCAGCCCACTTAGTGTAGTAGTCTACTGCTACGACAGCAAACTTTACACCGCCTCTGCCAGGTGGAAATGGGCCGAGTAAGTCGATACCCCATTTCGCGAAAGGCCATGGGCTGAAAACCGACTTAAGCTGGTTGGCTGGGGAGTGGATGTTAGGTGCAAAAAGTTGGCACTTTCGGCACCTTCGAGCGAAGCTGATGGCGTCTTTGCGAAGAGTGGGCCAGTAGTAGCCCTGTCTGATCGTCTTATATGCCAATGCTTGCCCCCCCAGCGTGACTCCCACAAATCTCTTCGTGAATTTCTTCTAACACTTCGGACCCCTACTTCCTAGTTAGGCATTTGAGTAGGGGTAGAGAGAATCCACATTTGTAGAGTTGGTCGTCCAGCAGTGTATATCTGGCAGCTTGCTTTACTAACCGCTAGCTTCCCAGGTGTCCACGGGGGTTGTTCATTCTGTTCGGTATTTTTGGATTGGAGTGCACCAATCTTCACCACCTTCACTGTCCTCCTGCCCCCCGCTCGAGGTTTGATTTATCTTGTAATCGGATGTCGAGGGGTTTTTCAGTGTGGTGATCACAACCTCCGTGAATTCGGCTTCGCCGTTGCTAGTAGCTAGCCGGGCTAGAGCATCTGCTTGTGTGTTCTCTAGTCGCGGTATCTGATTGATGTAAACTTATGTAAACATCGAGATCAGATGCGCGGCTATTTTCTGGTAGGTCATCATCTGCTGGTCTTTTACCTCATATTCCCCCCGGACTTGGGATATTATTAGCTGAGAATCTCCGAAAACTTGAAGATTGGTTGCCCCCACAGCTAATGATAGCCTAAGTCCTGCTATCAACGCTTCATACTCTGCCTCATTGTTGGTTGCTCGAAAGTCGAACCGAATTGCGGAGGTGAAGACTTGTCTGTCTGGGCTGATCAGGACCACGCCGGCGCCTGCTGCCATGCTAGTTGATGATCCGTCCACGTAGAGATGCCACGGAGCTATACGCCCCCTCGTCGGATCTTGTGGGAAAGTTAGCTCGACGATGAAGTCGGCAAGTGCTTGTCCCTTGATCGTTGTTCGGGGTGCGTAGGTTATACCGTATTGGCTGATCTCCAGTGACCATTTCAGCAGGCGTCCGGCGGTGTCTGGGCGCTGTAGTATTTGACGTAGTGGGAACGTTGTCAGCACCTCTACCGGGTGGTCAAAGAAGTAAGGCCTCAATTTTCTAACACTCATCACCAGTGCATAAGCCAGCTTCTCTGTTGGGGTGTACCGCAACTCAGCTTCGTGTAGTACTTGGCTTATGTAGTACACTGGTAGGTGTGTTTTTGCCTCCTCTCGGACCAGGACGGAGCTGATGGCCACCTCCGATGCAGCCAGGTAGAGGTATAGCTTTTCTCCAGGTATCGGTTTTGACAGGACCTGTGTATCCGCCAGGTATGTTTTGATATCTTCGAAGGCTCATTGGCATTCATTTGTCCAGACGAAGTGGTTTTTGAGGTGGAGCTTGTTGGCTTTGGCCACCTCTTTGTACCTCCGTATGTTTGCCTTTATTGCCTCGAAAAATGGGCGATTTCGGTCGCTGGACCTGGAGATGAATCTGTTCAGGGCTGCCATGCACCCAGTTAGTCTTTGAATTTTTTGGACGGAATCGGGTATCCCCATCTCGATTATGCATTGGACCTGTGTTAGGTTGACCTCAATTCCCCGCTGGCTAACTAGGTGCCCCAGGAACTTCCCAGAGTGTACGCCGAAGCTGGTCTTTTTGGGGTTCAACTTCATGTTGTAGTGGCGCAGTATGTCGAAGGTCTGTTTTAGGTGGTCCAGGTGGTCCTCCTTTCTCAAACTCTTGACAACTATGTCGTCCACGTACACCTCCATGGATTCGCCAATGTGTTGGTCAAACATTTTGTTCACCAATCTTTGGTAGGTAGCTCCGGCGTTGATGAGCCCGAACGGCATCCTTTCCCAACAATACATATTCTTGTTAGTGTAGAACGTCGTGTGTTCCTGGTCATCTGGGTGTAGAGCTATCTGGTGATAGCCCGCAAAAGCATCCATGAATGTCATCATCTCATGGCATGCGGTGTTATCCACCAACTGGTCAATGTGAGGTAGTGGGAAGTTGTCCTTCGGGCATGCTTTGTTCAGGTCCGTGAAGTCAATGCAGAGTCTCCACGTCCCATTGTGTTTCTTCACCAGGACGGGGTTCGCGACCCACTGCGGACACAGAGCTTCCTTGATGAGCTTGTTGTCTAACAACTTCTCCACCTCAACTGTTAGAGCTGCGTACTTTTCTGGTCCATACTTCCTCCGCTTTTGGCGTACAGGTCTCCTCGTCTGGTCTATGTTAAGTCTGTGGCAAGCATGTTCCAACGGGATTCCCGTCATGTCTTTGTGAGACCAGGCAAACACGTCCAGGTTGGTCATCAAGAAGAGCTCCATCCTCGACCGGTACGGTTCAGGTAACTCAGAACCGATGAAAAGTTCTAAGTCCCTTTCCTGGTCCACCGGGAGTGCCGTCAACTCTTCCATGGGGGTTGCTTTTCTCTTTTGGCTTTTCCACCTCGGGTCGCTGATGAACTCGTCCCACTCCCCTTGTGACATCTGTTCAGGCTCGTGGCCTATGCGCGGTTCGAGGTCATCGGGTTGGCTTTCAGCTTGGGCGAGCTCGTTGGTTGTGAACACCTCCGGTGGTCGGTCAGCTTGGGATGGTGTGGTGACTTGGGGAGTTGGGTCAACGTCCATTGGTGTTGGTTCTTGACCTCCCGCAGGTCCCCCACCTTGGGCCTCATCAGCTACCTCCATGGGAGTAGGCTGCTGCCCCTGCGCAGGTACCGACCCCTACGCAGGTCTCAACACTTGGGTTTCTTCCAAGTCCTCCATTGGTGTCGGTTGTGTGTCTCGCACAGGTCCAGTGCCTTGGTTGATTTCTGACAAATCACCTACCTCCATCATCTCAGTTTCGACCGAGATGACGTCTAGGATGTTTGGCTCGTCTGCAGGAATCTGTACGTCCTCTTCGAGGATGTGGACTTGTGTAACAGACTTCTTGACCCGGCCATCTTTGATCTGGAGTAAACACTCTTGGGTCTTTTTCTGGTCACCTTTTATAGTTCCGGCACCTTTTGGAGTTGGGAATTTTAAACAGTAGTAGTAGGTCGAACACGCCGCTTTGAATTCATTAATAAACGGGCGGCCAAGGAACCCATTGTAGGAGGACTGCTGGTCGACAACTAGGAAATCTATGAGCCTAGTCAGCCTCCTTTCGGGATCCTCAGCCGATACAAGCTGGATGCTTAACCTAACACTACCTAGGGGAACAGTTACAGCTTCTCCGAACCCCACTATCCTAGCGTTACTAGGTTCCAGATACGACTCAAAATCACCTAAGGCGTCCAAGGTGGATTTGAAGAGAATGTTGGTGAATGCGCCGGTGTCCACAAGTAGCCTGTGAACTCGGACGTTCATGATGTTGGCGGTTATCACCAACGAGTCGTTGTGGGGCATCAGTACCCCTTCCAGGTCCGCCGCGGAGAACGTCAGCTCGTCAGTAAGCTGTGAGACGGTCCTGGGGCCGGAGCTGCCCTCCTGGACTTGGTTTATGGCCAGGATTTCGGCCTTCCTCTTTCTCCTGGACATGGAGGATCCCCCGTCCTGGAGACCTCCGGCGGCTCCGATCTCCTCCTCGAGAACTAAGAGTTCCCGAGTAGGCTCCATGTTTTGGTGAGGTTGGGGAGGTACCCTCCGTCTGTGATGGGGACCAGGTTGGTCTGCTTTCTCCTCCTCGTCATCGGAGGTAGCCCTCCTCTCGAACCTCAGTCTCTTAGCTGGGGCCTTCTTCACGAACTCGACCAATTTCCCCTCCTCGTAAAATTTCCAGAGTTGCTTGAGGAGGTCTCGGCACTCGCTGGTGAAGTGGCCGATGGCTTGATGGTAGGCACAGAATTTGTTGGGATTGAGCTTCGTGCGGTCCTGGCGGATTCGCCTCGGCTCTTCCAGCATGGCCTTGCCTTTGACAGCAGTGAAGACGTGGTCGACGGAGACAGTGAGGACCTGGTTGAGCTTTTCTTTGAGCTCATCTCCCTCGCCAAAGGCTTTTAAGTTCCGGGGAGCTTTGTAGGCGCCCCCGGACTTCTTCCCGTGGGGCTTCCTTTCCTCGTGGGCACTAACTTCTTTCAGTAGTGCCTCCTGCATAGCCGTGAACACCCCCGCCTTGTGACGGAATTCGCTGTAAGTGTTGGGACATGCGAGGTGCATCTCTTTCCAGAGGTCGGTACCCCTCCTGAGACCGGCCATCGCTGCGATGACCTTGGTGTCTTCACTCACCGGCTCACCTTCCAGCAGGATTTTGTCGAACCTTTCCAGGTACTACTGGTCGGTCTCGCTCTCGCCTTGGTGGATGTTGGCGAGTCAGTGTTTTTGGGTAAGGTAGGATCCGAACCCAGAGAAGTGGGCCAGGAACTCCCGTGAGAGTTGGCCAAATGAACAGATTGACCCCGGGGCGAGTGAAGAGAACCATCGGTGAGCTCGATCCCCTAGGGTCAGCGGAAAGTTCTGGCACTGGGTAGAGTCAGTGGCACCGACCGAAATTATGAAGTCCGCGTACTTGGCTAGGTGGACTTTTGGGTCCGATTCGCCTTCGTATGCGGACATCACCGGGAATTGAATTTTCTTCTGGACCGGTGCGCGGAGGATGGCAGGTGCCAATGGAGAGGTGGGGAGGGCCGTGGCGTCAGGTCCGCCAGACTTGGCTACTACTTGTGCTTGTAGCATTTCAACGGCCTTTTTCAGTGAGGCCAGCTCGTCATCTCGGGTCACCTCCGGCGGAGGGTGCTCAATGGTTGTGCGTCTCGCGGACGCAAGTCCCCGAGGTGCCTCACTCTGGGGTGACCTCTCAGTGGCGGGCTGGAATTGGCGTCCGCCGTGGGGGCCTAGTCGGTCAGTGGCGGGTCTCCTCAGCCTTTCGTGGGCTGATCTGCGTGGCTGCTGATCGGAGTCCCCATGGGACGTAGCTGGGGCCGCTGTACCTCATTCTCTTCGTATCTTGGGCCCAGGCGGCCTTGGATTCCCTCCTTTGAGATTGGTGGGTGCCAGATACCCCGGTGTAGGCTGACTCCCTTCCAGTGCAGGGAGCAGGACCCTCCTCCACCATTTTGGCCTTGCCGGTTCTCTCCCTGCGCTGGCGAGCCTGTGCCGAGCTCGCCTCCTGCTCGGTGGGGAGTACGCTGTAGTCCCCTCTGGTTTGGGTGCCCTGAGTGGGCCTGGTCTGCTCCCGGGTTTCGGCGGCTGGAGCTGGCCTGGGTACTAGGGCGAGCTCGTCCTGCTGTCGCTGCTGTAACCTTTGTAAGGTCGCGATGGTGCGTTGGAGCTCGTCAGGATTGCTGACCAGGTCCCTCAGAGCAAGGGCCAAGTCCTCCTGGGTTACCGCAACTCGCGGAGGTCGCGGAGCTATGGTGCTCTTCTAGGGAGGTGGTTGTGAGGTCTCCACCACCTGGCGTGAGGTCTCCACCTCGGCCTGTCCCTTGGAGGCTCGAGTGTTAGCCATTTTTAGGTTTTGGAAGTGGTAGCTTGCTGCAGGTCACCGAGATGGAGGGAGGTCGCTGGAGTGGTGGAGGTCGCCGGTGAGGTGGTTGTCCAGCTTAGGTGGAGCCGTGCAAGTTTTCATCTAGCCTCGCGTGTTGACGAATTATCCGAGATTCGGTTTATTCGTGTGCAAGCGCGCGTTTGAAAACATGTTCCGGGCATATCTCGTGAAATCCGAAAACTTGGGTTTTTGTCAGGAAATCTGGGTTCTTCGCCCAAGGGATGAGATGTATGTGTATCTTCAAGTGTTCTTGGGTTTTATCAAGAACACCTTCAAATCTTCAAACCTTCAACCAAACCCTAATTTTTTGTTCTTGAAATTTTTTTAAATTTTCAGATTCGACAGGCCCTTCCTCTAGCGCCAAATTGTTGATAGAATTTACTAATCGATGTTTGTTTATGTGGCTTTACAACGAATTAATTCTACCAAACAATAATCTTATGATTTTGTGTTCTTGGGGAGGGAGTGTAGAGAGTTTAGAGAGAGAAATATTGTAATGGGCACTGTATTGATTTTCAGAATTGTGTGAATAGTACAAGAGAGGTCTTATTTATAGGTGTGTGAGTGTGAGACGGCACCTTATGAGCCTATGTGGCTTCCGGTGTTGACGAGGGTTCCTTACCCTCGTCTTGGTCTCTCACACTGCTTCCTTTATCATGCCTCGTCCTACTACTATGCCTTAGACTGGATGGGCCTCATTAAAAACCTCACCGTAAACCACCCTTGTGGATAAACCGGACGGAGGGAAAAAGAGCGCACCATCGGGGTCCTATTTGACTAATAGGCGAGCTCGTCGGCGAGCTCGGAGATGGGCTACAGTGGTTTGGGTGAGCTCTAGGGCGAGCTCCAGTGCCTTGTGTGGCTTACGGACGTTATGCGATGATGGAACTCGACGAGGCCTTCCTGGGGATACAAGGAGAGCTCTGGGCGAGCTCTAGGATGACAGAGATGACCCCTTTTGGGGGAGCTACGCAGGTGAGTCATCTCCATGTGGGCGAGCTCCGCACCTTTAAGGATCTGGGTGGGTCCTGACGACCTGCCAAACCTTGGCGATTATTCATATACGAATGGTACTAGTTTGCCAGTCCAACAATTACACAACTGCCCTACACATGAATGAATTAGATTTCCTTTGTACAACTCATAGTCCCCAAATATTGCACGCACCCTAAACTTCAAAAACCATTCACAACCTTGATTTTGCTTTTCCCCACAAACAACATGCTTGTACTTTTTTTATTCTTAACAAACTTAAAATTACAACTCATTAGTGATGAATACTTTGCCAAAGCTTCTTTAAAGCCTGTCTTTCCTCAAGTAACTACAGTACCCACACCATCTTTAAATATATCAGCCCACGAATCAGATAAAAATGTTTTCTTGGGCAAACTAGGGCAAACATCATACCTAGGGATTTCAACTAAACTAGATGAACCCTCAATTTGAATATCATTACCTAATATTCTATTTTGCGATTGAGCATCATTCTGAGATAATTGCACAGGGGGAGTGTTAGACTCTGTTTCAGTTTGATTTGAACGAACATCAACAGAAACAATCCTAATTGATTCCAAATCGCAGAGAAGAAAAATATTAACCAAATCTTCATCGGACTCCAGCACACAATTGGTAAAACGACCAACACAACATATAAATGAAAAATCAAGATTACTAATTTCAATCCATTTTTTAAAAACCTTGTCTCGGATGAACACGAATGAATTTCGGGCTTGAATTGTGAACAACTTCCTCTCTTCTTTGTATATCATCGCAAATATTACCTGTTCGACCATAATTTCTGCATATACTAGATTTAGTTAAAGATGGAGAAACAAAAATTTAGTCAAGTGATGAAACGAAGAAACGCTTATATACTAGCATTCTGAATTCAAACATATTCAAAATTTTGAATTAAAGGAATAGGAATTTTGGCGATTTGAGAGAAAGTGAGTGAGGTGAAATTCCAGAGAAGAAAAAAAAGAGGGATTGATGTGAGAGATATTGAAATGGGAGTCAGTGAGTGAGGTGGGAGGAAGGTGATGAGAGAGAATTTGTCAGAAAAGTGATGAGATAGATAGTGTTATTTTATTAGTTGTGGGTCATATAAGGCAATAATCATTGCAAAAGTGTTCCTTTGGGTAATAAAATGATCTTATTGGTAACATATAATTTTTGGTATTCCTCCTTGTAAATAGTGTTATAAGTGGTCTCATTTTGTAATTATCTCTTATTAGTATAAAAATAATTATTTTTTATAATAACAAATATAAAATAATAAAAAGTGTGTTACTACATGAATCGATATACCTAGCTTTTAAAAGATGATGATTATTTTAAAAATCACATATTTGTTCTTAACAAAAATTCATTTTAATCCTACTGTAACACATGTTTGCCCATATAGTAACACAAATTGGGGAGCAAATGTGTGTTACTATCTTATGAAATGTTGTTATTTTACATATATTCATTTGTTTTTATAGAATAAATAATTTTTCACATAATATAAGAGCAAAATTTGTGTTATTACAAGAACAAATATTGATTTTTCACAAATATTTATTTATTCTTATAGAAATAATTATTTTTTCACATAGTAACACATATAAAAGAGTAAAAAGTGTGTTACTACATGAATCAACATATCTAAATTTAAAAGTATGAAGATTAAATTAAAAATACATATTTATTCTTAGAGTACACATTTTATCTTTACATTGACATGCATTTGTCCATATAATAGCACAAACTAAGGGAACAAATGTGTGTTACTATTAGAGCAAATCTGTGTTACAACTTACAATTAGAGCAAATGTGTATTAATGTAAGATCAGATGTGTGTTAATGTATGTACAAACATTTATTTGTCATTAGAAAAATATATATTGTACTTATATAACATATGTAAGGTATTAAAATATGTATTAGTACATTAACAACATATTATCAACATAAATCAACAAAAAGAATAAAAACAAATTAAGTAACAGATATTTATTTTTCCTAAAATACATATTTTTCTTATGATTACTTGAAAAATACAAAAAATTATTTTTTTAAACAATTAGTAACACAGATTTTTTCTTTTCAATAATACACATATGTCTATATAGTAACATATATGGGAGCGAAAATCTGAAATTTACAGCTTGTGCGAATTTCAAAAAACAATTGCTCAGATCCAACTTATCCCAGTATAGATTCGCGAATTTTTTAAATATGAATAATTTTATAGTAGAATATTCTGTGCTAAATGTTGCTCTTAGAAATATAGTTTGGTTTCAAAATATGGAATTATCTCCGTCCCATATATGAATAAACAATGAAGTATTTCCTTGTGTATTTTTATAGAAATCATTAAATGATTTTTGTATCATCTCAGAGTATGTTGATGATATGAATATAATAGGAACAAGGAAGGGGATTGAAGAAGCTAGTTCAATCTTAAAGGTTGAATTCGAATTAAAAACCTTGGGTATAAGCAACTTTTGTCTCGGTCTACAAATCGAGCACCTCCCTAAAAGAATTCTTATACACTAGTCAATCTACTTTTAGAAAGTATTGGATAGTTCCATATGGAAAAATCTCATCCACTTAGTACACCGATGATTGTTTGTTTTCCCTTAAAGTGGAAAGGGACTCATTTAGACCTAAAGAAGATATTGAAGAAATATTAGGACCAGAAGTTCCTTATCTTAGCGTAATTGAAGCACTACTCTATCTTGCAAACTGCACTAGACCAGATATCGCTTTTGCAGTAAATTTACTTTCAAAACTCAACGGCTCTTCTTGCAAGGAGACATTAGAATAATGTTAAACACATGTTAAGGCTTCAAGTTTCACAGGACCTTGGTTTATTTTATCTAAGAAACAAGGATAAAACACTAGTAGGCTATGTTGCACGGTGCGATACGATACGAGTTCGGGGATACGAGTTTTAAAAAAAATTAGGGTGCGATTCGTTAAGGATACGTCTATTTATTTATATTTTATTATATATAATATCTAAAAAATATATTTTTTATAAAATTTTTATAAATCAATTATAAATCATTTATATTTTTTTATTACTTAAAATTTGAGTATATTCAATAATATAATATAATAATGTAAAAAAAATATCAATTCGAGTTGCATTAGTTAAATACATAAATCATACTAGTAAATTCAAACTAAACGAGTGTAACACTATCAATTTAAATTATACGAAATAATAAAATTCAATTTAAATAATATATTTAATGCTTATAAATAGGATTCGTGCAGTGAATTCGAGAATCCGTTAGCCGGATTCGCCACGTGGCAGATGGATTCGCCACGTGGAGAATCCGACACGAGAATTCAAGAATCTTACCCTTTTTAGGGTGCGGGTGCGAATCCGATACTGCATTATAACATTTTTAGAAGAATCCGTGTATCATAGCTAGTAGTTTATTCAAATGTTGGCTATTGTTGATGAAATAAGTTAATCCAAGTGTTCAAGGAAGTAATTAACAAAATTCTAGATGACGTACGTGTCCCAAGAGAACAAATCCAATACAAGAAGATCATAATAATGAAGCTTAGATGCAGCTGGATCTAGTGAAAATCAACAAAGAAGATGAAAGAATCACATGAAGAGCAAGAAATAGGAGTGCAGCAGTACAAATTGAAAGGAGGCAAGCAGATACACCTGCTTGCCACCCTATTGCACATAGGTGGCGAGTAGGTGGTTCAATTTATGGTGGAGGCGAGCAGCTCACCTGCTCGCCCAACCTGCTGCTAGCCTCTTATGATGTTTATAACCAGCTGCTCGCCGCCTTCATACCTAATCATCAGAACAATGTTTTCACCATTTTTTGCCAATTTTTTTTTGTATTTATCTCATTTAACACGTAAGGGACACGTGTAAGCTTCCTGTAAAGCGTGACAAGGTCCCTGCCACCACCTGCTTGTTTATTTGCCTATAAATAGGCCTCATTTTCAGAAATAAGACAAGTTTTCGCTGCCTTAGCAAAGCTCTACCGAAATCTTACCAGAATTTACAATTAGCAATTCTAGTAAGCTTGATTCGAAGCACTGTTAGTGAAATCCAGTTCAAAAGCTACATATAAATTTGTTTTGCGAAGATTTCATTAACAACTATATGTTTGATCCCCATAATGTCAAATCACAAACTGGTTACGTTTTTCTCTTTGGTGGTACAACAATCTCATGGAAATCTGTTAAACAAACTATGGTAACCACCTGTTCAAATCATTCAGAGATTATGTCTCTACATGAAACCTTATGAGAATATGTTTGGTTAAAATCATTGGTAAAACACATTTATAATTTGTGTGGTGTCCCTATAAATGACATAACCCCACTACAATTTATGAAGATAATGTTGCATGTATTGCTCAAATGAGTAACAACTATGTCAAATGGAACTTGACAAAATATATTTCAATTTTTTTATCCTTACGAACTACAGAAGAGTGGTGAAATTACAATACAAAAAGTACGCTCAAGTGACAATCTTGCAGATTTGTTCACTAAATCTTATCCTACATCTACTTTTCAGAAATAAATCCATGAAATTAGGATGCACAGGCTTGGAAGATTATTATCTTCAGGGAGAGTATCAACTTCAATACAATTCTAAATATTGAATCCTAATGATCAATAGTTATACTCTTTCCTTATTTAGCTAATGTATCCTTTCAAATTATTCAATAATTATTAAATGAAACATTGATATCAAATTGTAATGTCCAAAGGGGAGTATTGTAAAATAATATATAAATGTGGACATTACTATTTAGATAGTTCATTGGGCCTTTAACCCAATGGGCTATATATACTGTATTCTCTTCTCATTTTACACAATCACTAGTGTTGTGTCTGCCCGTGCGTTGCACGGAAGCTAATTATACATATTTTTTTAATTTAAATAATAGTTGATAATTAAGAAATATATTTTATTTTAGGGAATTTTTTTGTACTATAACTTTACATAATTTTAATTTTTTTCATACTAACTTTCAAATTTTGATCTTATTCATGTAACTTTACCTCTTTTTTTATTTTTGTCCTGCTGACTTTCAAATATTGATTTTAATTCTATAGCTTACGTTTTTTTTTTTTGGTCTTATAGTCCACTAACTATTATAGGACTAAAAAAAAGGTAAAGTTACAGGACTAAAATGAAAAAGTGATAAACTTATAGGACTAAAACTAAAATTTAAAAGTCGGCTGGAACAAAGAGCATATGTAATTTATAGGATTAAAATCAAATTTTAAAAGTTAGTAGAACGAAAATAAAAAAGAGATACAGTTACCAGAAGAAAAAAATAATTTTCCACCTAACCTTTCATTCACTTTAACAATTTCAACTTCATCAATAAACACAATAATCCAATTATATCTTCTAAATAAAATTAAATAAATTGACTCAAACATGAAATAAATAAATAAATAACCAAATAAGAAAATTAAAGAATATTTAACTAATATATCAAACCTCGAAGGATCTTATCTTCTTCTTATTCTTTTGTCTGAACTTTTATTTCATCGAAAGAAATAATTTGGTGAAGTCAAATGGATGACAACTCTAAATATTAGTATGAAAAAAAATGTTAAGCTTATTAAGGTGCAGTGTGGTATGAGTTTTTCACATATTTTAACATATACCAAAATTTGATTTTATATAAGTTTGCATCTCTTTAATCATATTCTTAAACTTTTTGATAAGGTTCTCGGAACAGTAGTCTTGATCTTGCTATCCTACAAATATTGCATTAATGAAAATGTTAGTTCAAACATGTATTTTACATTTAACAACAACATAATCAATGAATAGATATTTATTAAAATAAAATTGACTACATTCTCATCAATTAGAATCAACTCGTAGTAATTTTACTCTTTTGATTCTTTAGTACACCATCCAAGAACGTATGATCTTAATTTGTAAAGTCCAAGTATCCTTTATTGGATTAATACTATTGATAGAGATAATTTTTTACTCCATTCTCTACAACATATATATATTAAATATAAAATATAAATGAGTATGTAATTAATTAATCTATAAATTTTGAAAAGAAAGATAGATTTTGTGTGTAAATATAAATCTTTAATTTCTACACAAACTCAAAGTGAAGATTTTTTTAAACAAATTCAGTATCACATGCATTAAAAGAATTATTTACAAAAATATAATAACTACCCAAACAAATTAATATAACAGGATAATATGAAAGAAAAAGATATATTGGAAGGCTTAGAGAATGATATTGTGATCTTAGGCCTAAATTTAAAACTACAATATTTTAAAATTAGGGAAGTAATAAATTATTACTCTAATTGATACTGTTTTGAAATTAATAGTTACCTAGATAACAAACAATACTATAAATATGAGAAATAAAATTTGAAAAATTGCCTAATCAAGAGGAGAATAATCTCCTTATATTGAAAAAATCTTTCTTTAAATTCTGCAATGAATGTTTGGATAAAATAAAATAAATAAAATTGAAGTCTTGCTCAAAGTCCAAGTGCACATGTCCATTATTTTTTAACAAACAATATTACTAAATTTTGCAACATCAACTTGTAAAATCATGCTAACAAAAAAATTCTAAAATTTGGCAACTCATTTAGGCCCCCGAATTAAATTTTTTAAATTTTCTTTTAGCATGATCTTAGCTCTTAATATTTTTAAAAAAAAACTCCTCCCACTCTCTTTGAAATTATTTGCAGATTTAAATTTATTGGAGAGGCGGTGGTGGAGAGATGGATTGTCTGTTATTAAGTTTGAATAATTATCAAAATGAGAAATATCTCCTAAATGAATGACACAAAAAATTTTAATTTTTGGGAGATTATCTAGGAGCGAAAAAGTAAAATTATATATAGAATGTTAATTAAAAATATATACTCATATATATAATACTTATTTTTTCGAATCAAAAGTTTGAAGTGTGCAGTAAGTTTTATGTAGTAATTTAGGATATTATATATATATATATATATATATATATATAATTACTTTAAACAAATAAAAAATATTCGCATAAAATTAAATAATAACAAAGACAATGTATATAGAATTGACTATAATTATTTTGCAATTTTTTTTAAATATTACTTCTTAACGCTTTACATTTCAAAATAATTATAAAATTCATTTTAAAAAATAAAATGTAATGAAATAATTATATACACATATAATGACCAAATAAAATTTATAACGTTAATAGAGTATATAAAAAATAAATGTCACACAATAACATAATATTAAGGTCATCTCCAATTTTTTTAACATCCATCAGACCGAAAAAATAACATAATCATTCTAAGAGGATATCATATAATAATTAAATTTTTAACAGATAACTAAAAGACAAAAGTTTCATATTGAACAATCTCCATCTCAAAAACATACCCAACATGAAGATCCATATCAGTAACGATTTTCTTGTAACCAGCTAACAACAAATTTTTTTCTTTCGTTTTAACTTCAACATCATGATAAAATCCATAGCATTTCTAGATATATGCCTTCCAAAATCTAGCAGGTATGATTTTTTTAAATAGCTAAATAAATAAAAATATAAATTTTCTATTACTATAATTAATATAAATATCTTGAAAAGGTATTTTAGATTCTAACTTCCAAATATCCTTTTGTTTATGTCGGACGCAGTAAGAGTTCATACAAACTTTGGTATCTCATTGTTAGACGTACTTGCAACATCCTTCATTACACAAATAAAACATTACACTTACAAAAAAAATATTATGTAAAAAATATAAAATAAATATTTATAACAATTAAATATATATAATATGTCTCAATAACCATGATATTTTAACATAATAATTTTAAAGTGAAATAATAGTTATCTTAATAATTCAAATATGAAACTTGAAATTAAATAATTTAAATTTATAAAAGTGATAAAAAATTTCACTTATTAACAACCTCAGAAGAGGGTGATAAAAAGTGCAAAGGCAGTACTTCAGATCCTTAAAAAATTATAATCATAACAATTTAATTATTAAAGTAATAATAAGGTAAATTATTTCTTTTATCACAAATAAATATGAAATATAAACTTTAAGATACAAAAAAATATATACCATGAAACTAACTCTAGGAGACCGCCTAATCTTTGGAGTTCCATTAGGACCAACGACTACTAATGGAATTTCATCGTCAATGATCTTCTGAAGAGAGTTTTGAAACATTAAATACTTAATCTTCGAACTTTTACTCTAACCTAAGTATTTTTCGGCGATCCTTTACAGAAAAACAAAGATTAGAAAAATTCAAATGATTCTTATCTCCATCCTCATCGCTGGAATAATATTCCTAAGAGGATAATTTGGAAAAAGTAATCTTTCATTTTTAGGGTTAGCCTACAAAATAGTTTCAGCAACTGTTACTAAAAAAAATATCTAAAGAAAATACACAAACACTCAAATACAGAATCAAAGATAACTTGTCATAACATAAATTACTCCTTAATCACAATATTAATATAAAAATTAAAATAACCAAAATCAAATTACAAAGTCGATTTACCATAATCCTCATCCGCAATAGACGAAACAAATTCACATTTGGAATTCATATAAATATTTACGAAAAATATTTCAATCCCGTCAAACAATAAATTTAAATATTTAACTTCACACAGGTTCTCCAATGCACAAAATCATCTTTTTCTAACATTAAAATTCAAACAATAAACTCGAGAAGTGTGAAAATATATATGTTGCTTTCTACTCGAGTCCTAATAAAGAACTGCTCTGACAATGTATGTTCAAATAATGCCACGTCAGATTTGGAATGATCTTAAATATAAATTAATAAATTAAAATTTTCTAACAATAAAATAAAAAGATTAATAAAATTGAACGCTTAGTGGACCAAAAGAAAATAGATATACGTACAATGTGATCAGAAAATTGAACAACAAACTCCGGAATAATGCTATGAAACATTTCTAAGCCTGAAATATTTTTAAAAATCTAATTTTAATACACAAAAGATTAAAATAAAAATATCTTAAAAAATAAAGGATATGAATTAATAAAATTAAAATATATTAAAAAATGTTACCCAAAATGTTAACCGGAAAGTTGAGCAAACGTTCACCAAAAATCTCATTAATACAACCATCAAAACCATTGAACAATACAAAAGAGAATTCAACATCTTTCTCTTCCTCCAAAAAGATCAGTTCTTCAGATTTCACATCAAAATAATTTTTAAAATGAACACTAAAATTTTAAACCATGATACTCATTAAATATCAACTCAACTTCATGTTTATAAGAGGAAAAATCACACATTGAACGGTGAATGATATTCACTTTCTAGTTGGGAATTGTGATATATATTGGTAAAATGTTTGCGGAAATGCAGCGGTAACAATTTAATAGATTTTAAAAATAAATAATGAAAAATAAGTGAACGCAAAAAGAAAAAATAGTTAAAAAGGAATGAAAAAGTTAGTAAATAAAAAGAAAAGTAAATAAAAGCTCGGAATATTCTCAAGCTTCTTAGACTCCTTGAATTTAAAATAAAATTGGAACTTTAACAGCATGTGGATATTTACAATATATTTATGAAGATCTTCCTTTGTAACTAACACGACATATCCTTAAAAATAAAAAATAAATTTAGAGACAAAAAACATAAAGATAAATAAAAAGAATTACAAATGTAAAATATACGTCTATCTTTTGGTCGATACAGACTTTCCATTCCTAATACAAAAATTATTCAGAGAAGATCTACCCATAAATAAACAAAAAATATTTTAGAATTAATCATCTTTATCTTATATTCAATCAAATTAATCCAAACTCTTGATCACAAAGTAAACACACCCTTACCTGATTAGTTGATTAGAGAATTAATCAATTGCGATATATATTATGCTTGGAAGAAAATTTGTACAAACCTATTAATCTTGTGGTCTATACTCTATAGAAAGATATAATATATAAAAAAATTACATCACTAATATAATGAAATATATATTTGAATTTCATACAAATATTTAAACATAAGATAAATTATGATTGAATGAAATGGAAGTGAGAATTTTGAATGATATAAAAATGACCATCTTCATAATTGATATTGACTTGAAATGTAATTTTGTTTAAATTTATTTTAAATTAATTATGTAGTGTTGAAATTTTATTTAATAATATATTTATTATCAATTATTATTATTATGTATATTATTAAACATTTAATAATAATGATTTTTTATGGAAGAGTTATTTTTATGAATAGATAATTGTAATATTATTAATTGTATTTTATTAGTTACAATACAAATATATATTTTAAATAAGAATGCAATTTTAATTTTAAAATAAGAATAATAAAATTATTATATTATTAAATAAAAAAATGATTCCTCAAATAATAAAATAACTAAAATCATAATATTTGGAAGAAATGACTACTCTTTATTTTTGGGAATCATCATTCTCTACGAAATCATGATTCAAATTAACTTTTTTTAGCAAACATATGATTAGAATAAATTCATAAATACTAACTTCGTTCGTATGCTATTGCATTATACCAATTGGTCCCATAATTTTTTTATGTTGACGCCACATATAGTTACTCTATAGAAAGATATAACATATAAAAAAAAAATTACATCTATAATATAATAAGATATATATTTGAATTTCATACAAATATTTACACTGAATGATTGTGGTAATGCAATTCAAACTAATATTAAATTTTCTCAATCCATCGTTTTAAAAAAAAAAGCATAATGTCAAAAGTGGATAGAACACTTAATCGGGTAGATCACTCTAAAAAAATATCAATCTGTAACTGTTGATAAAAGGATCTAAGCTTGAAATAAGCTTGAGGATTAGAGAAGAACCAAGTATAAACAGGCAAGAAGGTATAAGCTGCTCGTCTATGTGCTCGCCAGGCTGCTCGCCCACGTGCTCGCTCGAGGTTAGAGGTGTCAAAGCAACGAGCCTATGTGGCCTTTCCTCAGTTGCTCGCACCAATGCTCGCCCACTTGCTCGCCCCGATGGTCGCCTTTAGCCTGGATATAACAAGGCAGCAAGTTTAGAAGATAAGCCCATGCTGCTCGCCGAAATGCTCGCCCCCTTGCTCGCCACATTGTCCGTCTCTCCTTCGAAGGAAAGAAGACACAAGATGTCCAAAGAACCTGTATGAAAGGTCCGGATCGTTGAAGGCTAGATTTAGTGGGGCAAAGCTTGGAGGGGCTGACAAGTGGAGGACACTTGTCACCCCCACAAGCCATATAGCTTAAAAAGATGTCACCTCACCCTTAGAGGGGTATAAATAAGAGGAAAAACCTCATTTGTAAGGATCTAATTTCCCAAATACAAGAAATACATTACACAATTTCTCTCTCTACTTTTCCAATTATAATTCCTATTACTAATCCAAATTACATCTTTAGATTATTGTTTGAGTGATTTTCTACGTATAAATTAGCCACATAAATTGCTAAACAATTTGGCGCTAGAAGGAGGGGCCGAACCTTCGTCAATTGAAGAATTCGATACTCATTCTTCATCATTTCTCAAGAACACCAAGAACGCCCTTCGAAATTCGGTAAACGTTTTGAAGAATATCTTCAATTGTGAGTGTTTTCAAGAATTTACTGTCTTCGAAAACACGAGCTAGAAAAGATTTCTTTAAAAACCCATCTACTATACTTAATTGTCACCGGAAACAATGACGAGACATACGTACGAAGCCTCCCACGATGAATCCCGCACCACCTCGACAAGTCGAAGATGGAGGGGACGAGAACCATCCGGACACCGTCAAACTGAACAAGCTCGTGTCCCGGTGTTACCGGTGGCTCCGGTCAGTCAACAAATTGAAACTACCATTGAATCAATGGTTAGAACGCCCGAGGACATCGAGAGAGCGATGACCACCCTGAAACAATTACAAAGGCAGCAGGTGGTGATGACACGTCGTCCCGTAATTCAGGTTGCCCAGACTGAGACGAGACATGATACACGAACAAGCTACCATCCTCAGGAAGAGGAGGCCAGTAGTCGACGTGTCGTGCCCGAGAGTTCAAGAGGCAAACAAAAGATGTCTGATCGCCTTGGACCACAACCTCCACGCTCAAACCAGCGACCAGCTGGGCGAGCAGATGGGCGACCAGCGGGGCGACCAGCTGACCAAGCATATGATCAACGTGAACGCCTTGACGGATCACAAGGCGATAAGCGCGGTAATCAAAGTCATCACTCAGAAGGGAGAAGGTCGGAGCATTCATATCGCCAGGAGCCTTGCGAGTCTGATGCCCGGCACCAACGAAGGCCGGTGCAAGAAAGGTTGAGGAGACGGGCATCCGAGAGGTTAGGACCAAATGCCGCGAGTAACCTCCAGCAACCACACTGGGAAATCACCCGAAGTGAGGGACTGCCGGGGGCAGCACGTCATCATGAGGTGCACCCGGAACAGCCTCGAGGAGGGGGATCATCCCGGGGGTCGTCCGTCCTAGAAATCGAAAAGTTGAAGAAAGCTGTGGAAGACTTACAACACCAGGTGGCCATCAAGGACAAGGTGGAGACATACACATCACTCCCAGTATCACCATTGTCGCCGATCATCCTAACCGCACCAATCCAGAAGAAAATACAGTTTCCCTCACTAGTGTTGTACGAGGGAGAGTCTGACCCCAAGGTTCACATCTCAAAATATGCCGATTATATGATATCAATGGGGGCATCGGATGCGACGCAATGTCGGAACTTTCCCTTAACTCTTGGAGACCGGGCACACAGATGGTTCTCAGCATTGACACCGGGATCAATTCAATCGTTTAGGCAGTTGACCCGGGAGTTCCTATCCCACTTTTCGGGATTTAGAACATATCTGACATAAAAACATAGGTTGGCCAACATCTCGCAAGGGGCCGAGGAGACTGACCAACAAAACCTGGAGCGGTTTGATAAAATCCTTCTGGAAGGGGAAGCAGTCAGTGACGATACAAAGGTTGTGGCAGTCATGGCGGGACTGCGTAAAGGAACGGACCTTTGGAAAGAAATGCATCTGGCCTATCCTAGTACATACGCCGAGTTCCGCCACAAAGCTGGTGTATACGTCGCAATGCAGGAAGCGATGGCCAAGCAGTTGGCTCCAGAGACTGAAGATAAGAAGAATGGAAAGAAGCCTGGTGGTAGTGGTTATAAGGCCCCAAAAAATTTGAAATCATTTGGGGACACGGCAGAATATAAGGAAAAATTGAACCAAGTGTTAACTACCACGATTGATCACGTCTTCACAGCTGTGAAAGATCAAGATATGTTAGCTGCACCCCGAAGGATTAGGCAAGATCGCAGCAAGCTAAACCCAAACAAGTTTTGTGCATACCATCAAAGTATCGGGCACTTCACCAGTGAATGCCGCGATCTGTTGAAACAGTTATGGAAATTCTATGAGGATGGAAAACTAGCCGAGTTTGTAAAGAAGGCTCCAGGAAAAAGGCAACGTCCGACAAGACAGGAAGCCTCTGATGATGAAGGAAGCGATGAGGCGGAGAGAGCCCCAAATAGACAAGTAAGAAGGGGTCCACCAGCAAGGCCGACGCATCTGGAGCCGAACCGAGAAATCCTTGTGATCGAAGAGATTGGTTCGGCAGGAGGGATGGTAGATGGTCGTCCAACATAAAAAAGACAGAAGAAAGCAGAAATTCGGGCGGTCAATCTGGTGCAAGAGATGGGGTCCGGATCAAAGGCGGCTACGAAACCAGTTGCGAAGTTGACTTTCTCTCAAGCAGATCTTGAAGGGATCCTTACACCGCACAACGACTCCTTGGTTATCAGCGCCAATATCATGAACGCAAGAGTACACCGACTGCTAGTGGATACGGGAGCTTACACAAATATCCTGTTCAAAAAGACATTAGACCAGCTAGGAGATTATGAATCCTACATAGAGGATTGCAATCACAAGATAGTGGGATTGGGAGAAGCTGTGACCGTCCCACTAGGTGTAATAAGGTTGCCGGTAGAACTTGTAGCGCTAGAGGACCCGGAAAGGAGGATGACAAGGTTGTTAGATTTCCTAGTCGTAGATCAACCATCCACCTATAACGGGTTCCTCGGCCGCCCTTTCATTTCTGAATTTAAAGCTGCATGTTCCACTTACTACTATTGTATCAAATTCCCAACTCTCAAGGGTGCAGGTACGGTTAAAGGGGACCAAAAGAAGGCGCGAGAATGCCTATTAACCCTGAAGAAACCCGTGAACCAGGTGTTAGTGTTTGAAGATCCAACACCACAGCCCTCCACAAGCGGGCCGAACAATTTGGATAACACTTCGGTAGACATCAAAATGATGGAAATAGACCAAACATCGGAAGACATGGAGGTGGATAATGCATTCCAGCAAGACCGGCTGAACGAGGAACAAACGGTTAATAACCCAAAAAATTAAGATCAAGATCCTGTGACCGTAGCCAAAGAGAGTGGTGGAATGGAAGCAGCGCCGGAGGATCAAACAGAGGCCTCGGAAGATATTGAGCCCCGGTTGGGCTATGAACCTACCCCGGTGGAGATGGAAACGCACCTTGAAGGACCAATTGATGATCCCCGGTGGAAAGATAAAAAGCGACGCGCCACACCAGTGGAGGAGCTCAGATCCATACAAGTTGATCCAGATAAAGAGGGTCTAGAACTCTTTATCGGATCAGAATTGGAAGAACCTTATAGAAGCCGGATGGAGGAATTCCTTCGGTCAAACCTCGATGTGTTTGCATGGTCACACGAGGATATGACCGGCATACCAGTGGAGCACGCGTGCCATCGCCTGAATATAGATCCCACGAAGAAGCCTGTCCGCCAGAAGAGGAGAAAATATGGGCCAGACAAGTATGAGGCGTTGACCGGTGAGGTGAAGAAACTTTTGGACAATAAACTCATAAAGGAAGCACTATGTCCTCAATGGGTGGCGAACCCTGTCTTAGTCAAAAAACCAAATGGAACGTGGAGATTATGTATAGACTTCACAGATCTTAACGCCGCATGTCCAAAGGATAACTTCCCTCTACCCCACATCGACCAGCTGGTAGACAATACGGCGGGACACGAACTAATGACGTTTATGGATGCCTTTGCAGGTTATCACCAGATTGCCATGCACCCCGATGATCAAGAACATACAGCCTTCTATACAAATAAAAATTTATTTTGTTGGAAGAGGATGCCCTTCGGGTTGATTAACGCCGGCGCCACATATCAAAGATTAGTCAACAAGATGTTTGACCAACACCTTGGTGACACAATGGAGGTCTATGTGGACGACATTGTTGTGAAGAGTCTTAGAAAAGAAGACCATCTGGAGTACCTCAAGCAAGCATTCGACATCATGAGGGCGTATAACATGAAGCTTAACCCAAAGAAAAGTAGCTTTGGGGTACAATCCGGCAAATTCTTGGGACATCTCGTAAGTCAACGGGGCATAGAAGTCAACCCATCACAAGTCAAATGTATCCTAGATATGGGTCCACCAAAGGATGTACCGGCAGTTCAACGACTTACCGGATGTCTCGCGGCACTCAATAGATTTATATCCCGATCTGGGGACAAGAATAGACCCTTCTTCGAGTCTATCAAAGGCAAAGGCACCTGCAAAAGGACCGGGAAGACCAACTACGTATGGACGGATGCTTGCCAAAAGGCGTTCGAAGACATAAAGAGCTACCTCAGTAATCCCCAGATCCTGTCAAAACCGGTGCCGGGAGAAAAGTTATACTTATACTTGGTGGCCTCGGAAGTAGCCATAAGTTCAGCCTTGGTACGTGCAGAAGGTAAGGCGCATCTGCCAGTGTATTATGTCAGCCAAGTACTACATGAAGCAGAACTACGATATTCCCCAATGGAAAAATTGGCATATGCATTGGTGATGAGTGTGCGGAAGCTCCGGCCATATTTCTTCGATCATCAAGTGGAAGTTTTTACAACATTTCCCTTGAGGCAAGTCTTACATAGATCTGATACTGCCGGACGATTGTTAAAATGGTCACTAGAGGTTAGCCAATATGGTATAACATAAGCACCCCGAACAGCGATCAAAGGGCAGGCTCTGGCAGACTTCATAGTAGAGCTAACCTACCCTCAAGATCCGACGAGGGGATGTATTTACCCATGGCACCTCTATGTAGACGGCTCAGCAACAAGTTCCGCAGCCGGAGCAGGTGTCGTCCTAATAAGTCCCGACAAACAAGTGTTTACCTCAGCAATAAGGTTCGATTTCCTAGCAACCAACAATGAAGCTGAATACGAGGCACTTATTGCAGGCTTGAGACTATCATTAGCGGTGGGGGCAACTAGGCTTCAGATTTTTGGAGATTCGCAGCTAATCATATCTCAAGTCCGAGGAGAGTACGAGGCGAAAGATCGACAAATGATCATTTATCAAAGGATCATTGCGCACCTGATATCAAAGTTTGAGCAAGTATACATTGAGCAGATCCCCCGACTAGAGAACACCCAAGCAGATGCTTTAGCCCGATTAGCCACGAGCACCGGAGAATCAAGCATCTCAGAAGTGGTGGTCACAAAGTTAATTAATCCTTCAACATTCGATTATGTTAATCAAGTGTTGAAGAGGGGGCAACAGATAATCAATAGCCAGCAACAGTCTACCGATGATTGGCGAACACCTATCTGCAAATACCTGTCCAACGGAGAGCAGCCAGGAGACCCATGGGAAGCACAGCGGATTGTGAAACAGGCTGCGAGATACACAATGGTTGAAGGGCAATTATATAAAAGAGGAATTTCACTCCCATTACTCAAATGTCTTTCTTCAGAAGAAGGACAGAAGGTGTTGAAAGAAATCCATGAAGGGATATATGGAGGACATGCTGGGGGGCAAGCCTTGGCTTACAAAACCATCAGGCAAGGGTATTATTGGCCGACACTGCGAAAGGATGCTATCAGATATGCTAAGAGATGCTTGAAGTGCCAACAATTCGCTCCAAGCATCCACACCCCAGCACAAGAATTGAAGTCAGTATATAGTCCATGGCCATTCGCTAAATGGGGTATCGACTTGATCGGCCCATTCCCTCCCGGGAAGGGAGGGGTAAAATTTGTAGTGGTGGCCGTGGACTATTACACTAAGTGGGCCGAAGCTGAAGCACTAACGACGATAACCCAAGAGAGGATGGTAAGCTTTATTTGGAAGAACCTGATATGCAGATTTGGGTTACCACAGTCGATAGTCACGGATAACGGGAGGCAGTTTGATGGAAATAAGTTAAGAGACTTTTGCACATCGTGGAACATCAAGAAACACTACTCCACACCATATCATCCTCAATCAAACGGACAAGTTGAAGCAGTAAATAAAATTTTGAAGCACATCCTAAAGATCCGGTTAGAAGAAAAAAAGGGGAGTTGGGCTGACGAGCTTCCAGAGGTCTTATGGACCTACAGAACATCTTACAGAACAAGTACCGGGGAGACACCATTCACAATGGCTTTCGGAGTGGAAGCAGTCATCCCGGTAGAGGTCCAGCATCGAACATGGAGGATAATCGAGTACAACGAGGAAGCAAATGAAAATGATATGGCTATAGAGAGAGACTTGATTGAAGAAACAAGAACCTCGGCAGAAGTGAGAAATGCAGTCTATAAGCGACGAGCCGAGAAATACTACAACTCGCAGGTTAAAGATAGAAAATTCCAAATCGGTGACCTAGTGATGCGAAGGATATTAGCAGTCCCGACTGGAATATTTGGTCCGAAATGGGAAGGTCCGTTCAAAGTAACAAAAAGTTGGCCGAATGGGACATACGACCTGGAGGATATGCAAGGTAATCCTTCGGCATACACATGGAATGCGACACATCTCAAGAAGTTCTACCAATGAAGACTTATGTAAATTTCTCAAGAAAACCTTGCTTGTCCAACATGTATAGGGGCAAGCAAGTCCATAATAGACGTGGACAAATCTGTAAAGTTATTATTCTATTGAATAAAGAGAATTCCTTTCGAATTGATGTATCAAAAGATGTCTCAAGTTATAAGCTCTAAAGACTTACAAGTCCACAATAAAGGCAAGGTATTGAGACTAACCCTAAGGTTATAACCATTAAAAGGGAGTCCTTACCAATCAATAAGCCTACATCCAAAGAGATGAAAAATAAGGTGTAAATTCGCGATTCCATAAAACGGAAAAGTAAGACGAATCAATTAAAACATCATACATCAAAAAGCGAGCACTAAATAACTAAGACAGAAGTATCAGCAGCAGGAGTAAATATAAGCGAAAGCCAATAAAAGAAAAACTGCCAATGCATTAAACGGCAAAAGATGTTCGGGTACATATAGGGCGCCTTCAAGGGCGAAAAAGCAAAAGTAAGAACGTCTCCAAAGACAATTGAAACAAAAAGAGAAACAAAAAGAAAGAAACCCATCATATTAATGGTCGCCAGGCTGGTCGCCCACCTGCTCGCCACCCTGGTCGCCAGCCTGATCGCCTGCCTGGCCGCCCACCTGCTCGCCGACGCCTGAAGGAGAAAGACCCGGGAGAACCTCGAAAGGAGATAGACCCTCAGTGTCCACCATCGCATCATCTTCAGCATTAATCTGAAGAGGCGGATAGTTTCCACCGATGATCTTAAGTGTCGAAGGCACAGCACTTAGGTCGACTCCCATTTCTTAAAGAGCCCCGATGTCCACCACCAAACCTTCCTTAAGAGGACGTTCGGTAAGGAAGTCGGTGAACTCCTTCTTCAAAGCCGTCCAGGGGTCCTCGTTCTCACCAACAGCATGGTGATAGGCCCGTAGATTTTCGGCAAAAGCATAAACGAAGCCAAAGTCGGAGGACTCGGCTCGAATGTTAGCAACAGCCTCGGTGGTATAGCAATCAGTATGGGCCGCTTTGTGCTCGGCAAGTTGGGTCTGAGTAGTTTGGAGTTCGTTCTCCAACTCGGTAATCCTCCTCCGAGCCACTCTGTTCTCTTCCAACTGAGCACGCAAGCTCGTCACCTCAGCACGTAAACTCTCAGCCTCGGCGTGGGCCCTCTCAGAACTGGCAAGGGCCGACTTTTCAGCATCCAAAGAGGCCTTGGCTTTGGCCTCTGCTATAGCTATCTTCTTCTTAGCCTCATCTCTCTCTTTCTTCACATTATCTGACAGCACAGCGTAAGCTTTCTCCAAGGTGACGGCTTGCTCAAGGGCGCGCTGAGCACTGAAAAGAGCCCTACTTGTATGATGCATGGCCGTACGGATATTATCCGTCATTGACTGGCGCTGAACGATGTCCTCTTGAGGCTGGGACCAATGCCTAACGGTGGATTCGACGGCAAGGCGAGTAGAACCCTTGAGCTCGTTGAGAGACTTCGGAGGACGGGCGAGTGCGAAATGATGTACAGCTGCGCTCCGGTGTTGGTAGCGTGAGGGATCGTACCTGAGTAAGAATTCAAATAAGTCTAAAACAAGCCTGAAAAATGTAAAGTATAAGTATGCTACAGGTTTGTAGAGTATTACCCTGCTGCTCGATCCTGATCCCATCCGAGGATCGAGACATCCGACAACTGCCCAACAGATCGTATGGGGGCAGGAGCGGAGGAAGTGCCAACAGGGGCAGGAAGTGTTGACTCTGGAACCTCGACTCGGCCCGAGCCTCTTGGGGCTAAAGATCTTGTAATCCGGGCTCTCTTGGCAGCCTCACCCTCACGCTCAATGCGTGAACCATCTCCTCGAAGCACTCGCCGGGTGCCACCACTGGGAGAACTACTCGGGGCCTGACGGTCCTCGGTACGAGGAGCCCGAGGGGCAGCAGATCGAGTGTTTGGCCCAGGACCACCAGTCTTCTTGGTAGTCTTAGCAGCAATTTGAGCGGCCAACACCACGGATGGAGGATCCCTCTTGGTACGTGCCATCCCAAATTTCTGGTTTAAAGTCTTGAAAGATGGAGGGATGGCGATGGACACTTCAGGAGCTGCAAGCATGAAGAGACAAAAAGAGTTAGAAAATTTCCATCAAACAAAAATAAGGAATACTGAACAAGGAATCAAAATGGATGTACCTGCGGGACGAACAACTTGAGCTCGTAGATGGTGAGGAGTGGTAATTAACCCCAAGGCGACACAGCAGCTGAATTTGTTCAAGTAATCAAAAGTTCTGTCCTTCTTGTTCCGACGGCAAACAAGAATGCAGGTAAACTTGAACTCCTCAGATAAGCTCGTCTTCTTCCAGCGCTGAGGGATCAAACCTGCAATACAAAGGAACGAAGACATCGGACACAATATCAAAAAAGAGTTTTTAAGATTCAAAGCATGTAAACAAGTCCTACGCTGCAACTCGCCAAACTCAGTAGGGGTCATAATTCATCCCCCAAGACCCTCATTGTTGTCAGGAGCCCGCCAATCACCGCCGATGAAAAAGAATTGTTCCTTCCAGTCTCTCACTTTGTTTGGCAGTCCCTCGAGGATCTTCATGTCACTCCTCGCCTTAAGGTAATAATAGCCTTGGCCCTCCTCAGAGCACTTGCTAAGGCAGAGGGTGTAATTCACCTCTTGAGGAGTCAGGCGATGCTTGTACTTCTCCAAGGCAAAAACCGTGCATAGCGATATCAGGTACGTCCACGCGTTGGGGGTTAGCTGGGTGATCGCTAAACCCGTTGTCTCCAAAAAACGCCCGATAAGAGGGTGCAAGGGTAACGTCACACCAGCGGCCAACGTATGCACGTTTATGGCCGTCAATCCTTCCGGAGGGCGGTCAGCTCTTTCTTTCTCCCGGGGAGCATACATAGTAACATCACAAGGAATATGATATTCTTTCCGGATATGGTCAAGATCGTCTTCATCAATAACGCTCACTATGGTATTCGCCTTAAAGGGTGTGCGATCATCTCTTTCAAGTTCTCGATATTGCCGAGGCGGTGTCGGGAAGTCAGCAGCATACCGCTCATAGTACGCTCTCCAATCGAACTCCTGTGCAATGCCTTCGGGGATGGACCTCTCAGACATGTGCGGTTGGGGGAAGCTAACAGACTCGAACCACTCAGTGATAGAGTCGTCGCTATCGCCACTGCTGGAGAGTATTTCTACGTCCTCCGCATCATCCCCCTCTGGGCGAGCAATGGGCTGCTCGATTTCTTGCTCGCCCAGTTGCTCGCCGGTATGCTCGCAAGAATGCTCGCCAGCCTCCTCGCAGGCCTGCTCGCCTTCTCTCGCCAAAAACCGATTCACCTCCTCAACCGCGGAATCAGACCCCGCCAAATGAACCGAGGACAGGCCCACAATTGGGCCGCCTTCCTCTACATTCTCCACCATGGGCCGTTTGCCCGGATTCCGGTGAGTAATCGTCCGGCTCGAGGATGACGACATGGATTCAGGAAGAAAGAGGTAAAGACAAGGTTGATCCTAGGGTGTGATTAACTAAGGATGGTGGGCGTCGTCAACAAAATCCCAATCAGAAAATCCGGCAAACAAGTTTATAAAGTAGACATGCAAAAATTAAAAGAAAATGAAGGTAATGTGAACAAAAGATGAAAGGAATTGAGAAACTACCTGGAATGTTGGGTCGCAAAACCGTTCGCCGGAATAAGTGAAGATCGCTAAAGTCGTCGGAAAAAGATCGGAGATCGGAGCGCCGGAAATTTTTAGAGAACAAGGGTAAATGAAGAGGAAGATGAATAGTGGCTAAAGAACCCTATTTATATGTTCGGGTCAAAGTGAAAGAGGGAAAAGAATTTCAGGGACCAAGTTGCAAAACATTTGAAAAGTTTTCTGAAAAGGCACGTCTTTTCATGCGACTGATTGGCGCACGAAACGAGGAGGCGCCTCGTTTTCAGGGGAGTTACCTTGATTGCTGAGGAGAGAGAGGGCGAGCAGGTGGGCGAACTCCGGGGCGAGCAACACGTTACTCGCTAAGCTTCCCGCCCAGTTGCTCGCCCAGTTGCTTACTAACATAGTGAAAGATCAATTCCAGCATATACTTTGATGTCAAATCAAAATATATACTGGGGGGCAAATGTTGATAAAAGGATCTAAGCTTGAAATAAGCTTGAGGATTAGAGAA
>JAPKLY010000016.1:312776-351543 GCA_026898435.1 Prunella vulgaris | reverse complement strand
GCCAATCAATTCATATATTTTGTGTAAAAAAGGAAATAGGAAAAAAAATAGGAGTGAGAAGAGATGAGGACAACATATATTTTGTGTGGTGAAGAGGAGAAATCCGTACATCATCTCTTTATATTGTACTAGTGTTGTGTCTGCCCGTGCGTTGCACGGAAGCTAATTATACATATTTTTTAATTTAAATAATAGTTGATAATTAAGAAATATATTTTATTTTAGGGAAATTTTTTTGTACTATAACTTTACATAATTTAAATTTTTTTCATACTAACTTTCAAATTTTGATCTTATTCATGTAACTTTACCTCTTTTTTTATTTTTGTCCTGCTGACTTTCAAATATTGATTTTAATTCTATAGCTTACATATTTTTTTATTCTGGTCTTATAGTCCACTAACTATTATAGGACTAAAAAAAAGGTAAAGTTACAGGACTAAAATGAAAAAGTGATAAACATATAGGACTAAAACTAAAATTTAAAAGTCGGCTGGAACAAAGAGAATATGTAATTTATAGGATTAAAATCAAATTTTAAAAGTTAGCAGAACGAAAATAAAAAAGAGATACAGTTACCGGACGAAAAAAATAATTTTCCACCTAACCTTTCATTCACTTTAACAATTTCAACTTCATCAATAAACACAATAATCCAATTATATCTTCTAAATAAAATTAAATAAATTGACTCAAACATGAAATAAATAAATAAATAACCAAATAAGAAAATTAAATAATATTTAACTAATATATCAAACCTCGAAGGATCTTATCTTCTTCTTCTTCTTCTTCTTCTGTCTGAACTTTTATTTCATCGAAAGAAATAATTTGGTGAAGTAAAATGGAGGACACCTCTAAATATTAGTATGAAAAAAGATGTTAAGCTTATTAAGGTGCAGTGTGGTATGAGTTTTTCACATATTTTAACTTATACCAAAATTTGATGTTATATAAGTTTGCATCTCTTTAATCATATTCTTAAACTTTTTGACAAGGTTCTCGGAACAGTAGTCTTGATCTTGCTATCCTACAAATATTGCATTAATGAAAATGTTAGTTCAAACTTCAAACATGTATTTTACATTTAACAACAACATAATCAATGAATAGATATTTATTAAAATAAAATTGACTACATTCTCATCAATTAGAATCAACTCGTAGTAATTTTACTCTTTTGATTCTTTAGTACACCATCCAAGAACATATGATCTTAATTTGTAAAGTCCAAGTATCCTTTATTGGATTAATACTATTGATAGAGACAATTTTTGACTCCATTCTCTACAACATATATATATATATATATATTGAATATAAAATATAAATGAGTATGTAATTAATTAATCTATAAATTTTGAAAAGAAAGATAGATTTTGTGTGTAAATAGAAATCTTTAATTTCTACACAAACTCAAAGTGAAGATTTTTTTAAACAAATTGAGTATCACATACATTAAAAGAATTATTTACAAAAACATAATAACTACCCAAACAAATGAATATAACAGGATAATATGAAAGAAAAAGATATATTGGAAGGCTTAGAGAATGATATTGTGATCTTAGGCCTAAATTTATAACTACAATATTTTAAAATTAGGGAAGTAATAAATTATTACTCTAATTGATATTGTTTTGAAATTAATAGTTACCTACATAACAACCAATACTATAAATATGAGAAATAAAATTTGAAAAATTGCCTAACCAAGAGGAGAATAATCTCCTTATATTGACTTAGGGATATATCCAATTTATTACTCGTAATTTTGAAAAATCTTTCTTTAAATTTTGCAATGAATGTTTGGATAAAATAAAACAAATAAAATTAAAGTCATGCTCAAAGTCCAAGCGCACATGTCCATTATTTTTTAACAAACAATATTACTAAATTTTGCAACATCAACTTGTAAAATCATGCTAACAAAAAAAATTCTAAAATTTGGTAACTCATTTAGGCCCCCGAATTAAATTTTTTAAATTTTCTTTTAGCATGATCTTAGCATTTAATATTTTTAAAAAAAAATCTCCTCCCACTCTCTTTGAAATTATCTGCAGATTTAAATTTATTGGATAGGCGGTGGAGAGATGGATTGTCTGTTATTAAGTTTGAATAGTTATCACAATGAGAAATATCTCCTAAATGAATGACACAAAAAATTTTAATTTTTGGGAGATTATCTAGGAGCGAAAAAGTAAAATTATATATAGAATGTTAATTAAAAATATATACTCATATATATAATACTTATTTTTTGGAATCAAAAGTTTGAAGTGTGCAGTAAGTTTTATGTAGTAATTTAGGATATTATATATATATATATATATATATATATAATATAATTACTTTAAACAAATAAAAAATATTAGCATAAAATTAAATGATAACAAAGACAATGTATATAGAATTGAATATAATTATTTTGCAATTTTTTTTAAATATTACTTCTTAACGCTTTACATTTCAAAATAATTATAAAATTCATTTTAAAAAATAAAATGTAATGAAATAATTATATACACATATAATGACCAAATAAAGTTTATAACGTTAATAAGAGTATATAAAAAATAAATGTCTCACAGTAACATAATATTAAGGTCATCTCCAATTTTTTTTAACATCCATCAGACTGAAAAAATAACATAATCATTCTAAGAGGATATCATATAATAATTAAATTTTTAACAGATAACTAAAAGACAAAAGTTTCAGATTGAACAATCTCCATCTCAAAAACATACCCAACATGAAGATCCATATCAGTAACGATTTTCTTGTAACCAGCTAACAACAAAAATTGTCGACCTTCATCTTTGAAAGAAACAATTAAACAAATTTTTTCTTTCGTTTTTAACTTCAACATCATGATAAAATCCATAGCATTTCTAGATATATGCCTTCCTAAATCTAGCAGGTATAGACTGCGATTTTTTTAAATAGCTAAATAAATAAAAATATAAATTTTATATTACTATAATTAATATAAATATCTTGAAAAAGTATTTTAGATTCTAACTTCCAAATCTTCTTTTGTTTATGTCGGACGCAGTAAGAGTTCATACAAACTTTGGTATCTCATTGTTAGACGTACTTGCAACATCCTTCATTACACAAATAAAACATTACACTTACAAAAAAAAATATTATGTAAAAAATATAAAATAAATATTTATAACAATTATACATATATATATAATATGTCTCAATAAACATGATATTTTAACATAATAATTTTAAAGTGAAATAATAGTTATCTTAATAATTCAAATATGAAACTTGAAATTAAATAATATAAACTTATATTACACAAAAACACACTAAATTTCCTTAACAACCTCAGAAGCGGATGATAAAAAGTGCAAAGGCAGTACTTCAGATCCTTAAAAAATTATAATCATAACAATTTAATTATTACAGTAATAATAAGGTAAATTATTTCTTTTATCACAAATAAATATGAAATATAAACTTTAAGATCCAAGAAAAAATATACCATGAAACTAACTCTAGGAGACCGCCTAATCTTTGGAGTTCCATTAGGACCAACGACTACTAATGGAATTTCATCGTCAATGATCTTCTGAAGAGAGTTTTGAAACATTAAATACTTAATCTTTGAACTTTTACTCCAACCTAAGTATTTTTTGGCGATCCTTTACAGAAAAACAATGAAGATTTGAAAAATTCAAATGATTCTCATCTCCATCCTCATCGCTGGAATAATATTCCTAAGAGGATAATTTGGAAAAAGTAATCTTTCATTTTTAGGGTTAGCCTACAAAATAGTTTCAGCAACTGTTACTAAAAAAATATCTAAAGAAAATACACAAACACTCGAATACAGAATCAAAGATAAGTTGTCATAGCATAAATTACTCCTTAATCACAGTATTAATATAAAAATTAAAATAACAAAAATCAAATTACAAAGTCGATTTACCATAATCCTCATCTGCAATAGACGAACCAAATTCACATTTGGAATTCATATAAATATTTACGAAAAATATTTCAATCCCGTCAAACAATAAAGTTAAATATTTAACTTCACACAGGTTCTCAAATGCACAAAATCATCTTTTTCTAACATTAAAATACAAACAATAGACTCGAGAAGTGTGAAAATATATATATGTTGCTTTCTACTCGAGTCCTAATAAAGAACTGCTTCGACAATGTATGTTCAAATAATGCCACATCAGATTTGGAATGATCTTAAATATAAATTAATAAATTAAAACTGTCTAACAATAAAATAAAAAGATTAATAAAATTGAACGCTTAGTGGACCAAAAGAAAATAGATATACGTACAATGTGATCAGAAAATTGAACAACAAACTCCGGAATAATGCTATAAACATTTCTAAGCCTGAAATATTTTTAAAAATCTAATTTTAATACACAAAAGATTAAAATAAAACTATCTTAAAAAATAAAGGATATAAATTAATAAAATTAAAATACATTAAAAAATGTTACCCAAAATGTTAACCGGAAAGTTGAGCAAGCGTTCACAAAAAATCTCATTAATACAACCATCAAAACCATTGAACAATACAAAAGAGAATTCAACATCTTTCTCTTCCTCCAAACGATCAGTTCTTCAGATTTCACATCAAAATAATTTTTAAAATGAACACAAAAATTTTAAAACCATGATACTTCATTAAATATCAACTCAACTTCATGTCTATAAGCGGAAAAATCACACATTGAACGGTGAATGAAATTCACTTTTATAGTTGGGAATTGTGATATATATTGGTAAAATGTTTGCGGAAATGCAGCGGTAACAATTTAATAGATTTTAAAAATAAATAATGAAAAAAAAGTGAACTCAAAAAGAAAAAGTAGTTAAAAAAGAATGAAAAAAGTTAGTAAATAAAAAGAAAAGTAAATAAAAGCTCAAAATATTCTCAAGCTTCTTAGACTCTTTGAATTTCAAATAAAACTGGAACTTTAACAGCATGTGGATATTTGCAATATATTTATGAAGATCTTCCTTTGTATAATTTTTTTTTATGTTGACGCCACATATAGTTACTCTATAAAAAGATCAATTCGTATGCTATTGCATTATACCAACCGGTCCCATAATTTTTTTATGTTGACGCCACATATAGTTACTCTATAAAAAGATATAACATATAAAAAAAATTACATCTATAATATAATAAGATATATATTTGAATTTCATACAAATATTTACACTGAATGATTGTGGTAATGCAATTCAAACTAAAATACAATTTTCTCAATCCATCATTTAAAAAAAAAAAACATAATGTCAAAAGTGGATAGAACACTTAATCGGGTAGATCACTCTAAAAAAAATATCAATATGTAACAATGTACTTATACATGTATATCATCTTGAGATTGTTTAGAAACTCCTGAAGCAGTTTCAATGAAAAAGGCACACTATTCATATCATCATTGACCTTCTAAAATATTCAAAAATACTTTAATAAAACAAATTTTTCTGCAAAAAGAAAAAAAATAAAGCAATTATATAGTTGAAAATGGAAGCTAATTGTGTATATATATATATATATATATATATATATTGCTTAAATAAAGAAAATGCATTACCTACAAACCTACTTTAAGTGTAATGTATGCAAAATTGTAGCATCAATTAAATATCTTATTCATTAATTAATTAATCAAAACATAACGTCTCCCTAAATGATGTTAAATATTAATGTCATAAAAAATATTACAAAAATAAAACAATTATGAAAATAAAAAATTGAAGCTAATTGTTTATATATATATGAATATATATATTACTTAAATAAAAAAAATGCATCACCTACGAACATACTTTAAATATAATGCAGAAAATGTAATGTATGCAAAATTATAGTCTCAATTAAATATCTTATTCATTAGTCAATTAATCAAAACATATTGTCTCCCTAAATGACGCTGAATATTAATGCTATAAATATTATTCTAAAATCAATTAATTAAAATGATCCAATGTATATAAATCGCAAGAGAAAAAATGATCATCCATATAGAAATAAGTATAAATAGTTCTGTTATTTAAATATTTAGTAAATATTTAAATATTTAATTAGACTTACTATATGTCATCATCATTCATAATTGAAGATATTTAATTAAGCTTATTTAAAAAAAATTCATTGATATTATTGAGTAATACATTGGCTTTTAGAATCAGGAATTTGTAATTAGAAATAATTATTGATTGAAATAATTGTGTATATATATATTACTTAAATAAAGAAAATGCATTACTTACGAACCTACTTTAAGTGTAATGTATGCAAAATTGTAGCATCAATTAAATATCTTATTCATTAATCAATTAATCAAAACATAACGTCTCCCTAAATGATGTTAAAATTAATGTCATAAAAAATATTACAAAAATAAAACAATTATGTAAATAAATAATTGAAGCTATTTGTTTATACATATGTGTGTGTATATATATATATTACTTAAATAAAGAAAACGCATCAGCTACGAACCTACTTTAAATATAATGCAGAAAATGTAATGTATGCAAAATTATAGCCTCAATTAAATATCTTATTCATTAGTAAATAAATCAAAACATAATGTCTCCCTAAATGACGCTGAATATTAATGCTATAAATATTATTCCAAAATCAATTAATTAAAACGATCCAATGGATATAAATCACAAGAGAAAAAATGATCATCCATATAGAAATAAGTATACAAATAGTTCTGTTATTTAAATATTTAAATATTTAATTAGACTTAATATATGTCATCATCATCCATAATTGAAGATATTTAATTAAGCTTATTTTAAAAAAAAAAAAAGCAATTCATTGATATTATTGAGTAATACACTGATTTTTAGAATCAGGAATTTGTAATTAGAAACAATTATTGATTGAAATAATTGTGTATATATAAGTGTACATATATGTGTGTATATATATATATATTACTTAAATAAAGAAAATGCATTACCTACGAACCTACTTTAAGTGTAAGGTATGCAAAATTGTAGCATCAATTAAATATCTTATTCATTAATCAATTAATCAAAACATAACGTCTCCCTAAGTGATGTTAAATATTAATGCCATAAAAAATATTTCAAAAATAAAACAATTATGTAAATAAATAATTGAAGTTAATTGTTTATATATATATATATATATGTATATATTACTTAAATAAAGAAAACGCATATGCTACAAACCTACTTTAAATATAATGCAAAAAATGTAATTTATGAAAAATTATAGCCTCAATTAAATATCTTATTGATTAGTCAATTAATCAAAACATAACGTTTCCCTAAATGACGCTGAATATTAATGCTATAAATATTATTCCCAAATTAATTAATTAAAAGATCCAATGGATATAAATCGCAAAAGAAAAAATGATCATCCATATAGAAATAAGTATTCAAATAGTTCTATTATTTAAATATTTAATAAATATTAAATATTTAATTAGATTTACTATATATCATCATCATCCATAATTGAAGATATTTAATTGGATTTATATATAATCAGAAATAATTATTGATTGATATAAGAATATGACTTTTAGAATAATTATTTCAAATATGTATTACTATAATTAAATTAACAAAACAATTAGCTAATCAATAAATAAGTTTATTATGATACAAATTTCATATTATAAGTACTGATTTTGTGCACTTATAACGGTGATTTCAAATAAGTATGAAATTTGTAATTAATGCAATTGATGTATAAAGATTAGCAATAAGTCTTGATTAAAAAAAAAAACAATAATAATAGTTTCAGGTGTTTTTTTTAATTTTTTTATGACAATTGTAACGAAAATTGACTATGAACATGATTAAATGATATTAATATTAAAAAATAATAATAATAATAGTTGTACATGAAAAATCATTACATTCAAGTGCAATTTCTCATCATCCAAAATATAAAAAAAATAAAAATTGTTTGGTCAATAAATTTTCATATTTAAAGAGAGAATTGCAGAGACAAAATCCTGTTAGTATATGGGACATCATTGTCTGTCAACATGTCTTCTCCTTATTTGGCGACGCCCTCCTATGAACTTCAACAATTGTAGTGAAGTGAGAATCACAGAGACAAAATTCGAGTAGTATATGAGACATCATTGTCTATCAACATGTCTTGTCCTTATTTGGGGACATCCTTCTGTGATGATATGATGTGCATGAGAGGTAATTTTTTTTTTCTAGGAAAAAATCTGATCAATTTATGTATACAAACACAAAATTAGTCATATTCATTGACCAAAGTAAATCGTAAAAATTAAAGAGATTGAGAGAAAACTTTTGATTTTCTTATTCTTTGATAAAAAAATTCAAAGGTCAAATTATAGAAAAGGGGTCTAAAGTAATTTGGAAACTCTTAGGAATACTAATTAAGACTTCTAAAATAAAGAGGCAAGACAGAGTACTCAAGCATTACCTCATTTACAATGAAGATGAATTTGATTCATTCAACTTTGCAAGCTTGACATGCTAAATGATGAAATCTTGTATCAATTGGGTCATATTGTGCAAAGAAAAGAAAAATGTTTGTGTGAGGTAAATTGATAATTGAGATAGGTTATTTATAGATGAGAAGATTGTAACAGATTCGTTAATTAAGACATACCATATAAAAGAAACAGATAATCGGACGGTTGAGATAAAATTTGAAAAAACGATCTACGGCCCAAACGAAATGACGCCAAAACAATAAAAGGTAAAATAGCTCCTATTATATATTTATGATATGCGGATATTATCAATACAATATTCTGAGTTGGTATGCCCTTAAACGTAGCTTTCTATTATCCATTTACAATAAATTTCTCATGAGTAAGTCTCTTGTGCACTAGATGCACCGTGTAACTCAAGTGTATTTTTTAAAAAATTACACAAATTATTACTAAAAAGTTACATTTTCAGTAATAACATATGTAATTTTTCAATAATATTTTAAATAATTTTTTTTTAAAAAAATTGAGTTGCCTGAGCATTTCTCATAAATGAGAATTAGAGTGAACAAATCATTGATTTCCGGTTCAAACACCAACCGATCCGGTTCAAATATATTTCAGTTCGATTTTATATGCCAGAGTACATGTTTGCATTTTACAGAATTCCGAATGTTTTCTGCAAAAAGGAGAGGATATACATTTGTTCCGGCTTAATAGCAACCTAAACGCCGGAGCGTCGGAGCAGGAAGGAGGCTTTTAGGGCAAGTTTGCTCTTGGTTTTGGTAAGGTCTCCAATTTCCCCTAAATTGGTCCTGTAGTTTTCTATCATCTAATTGTATTCAATCGATCGGTCAATAACTCCCTAATCCTTCTTTTGCTTTTTCTTCGTTCAGGTTCCAATCAAACGCTAATTGCTCTGATTTTCGTTGAATAAAAGATCTTTCCATAGTCGGCAGCCATGTCGGTGACGGCGGGAGTTAGCGATACAGTAATCGCGGTTAGGGATAAGCTTAGGGGTAAAATAGGTCAAACGAAAGTGAAGAGGTATTGGCCGGGGAAAGCACCGGAGTGGGCTGATGAGTATGAAGAAGGTGGAGACATTCGGATGACGAGAGCAGCGGCGCTTGAGAAAGTGTTCCCGAGTCATGAAGGCCACGACATTATGCGAAAAGATGACCCTAGACTCCGACGTTTGGCTCAGAGTAGGATTGATAATCGTGATGAAGTTAGGGAAGATCATAGGAGGATTAGGCAAGCAGAAATTGTGTCCACCGAGGAGGAAGAGACAAGGAGGTTGGAAGGGTTGGATTTTGAAGATGAGGATGAGGATGCATTGGAGGAGAGGAGGAAGAGGATTAGGGAGAAGCTGTTGCAGAGGGAGCAAGAAGAGGTGGCGCTTTTGCCCGAGGAGGAGGAGGACGAGGTTGAAGAAGAGGAGGAGGAGGAATCTGAATATGAGACTGACTCTGAGGAAGAAATGACTGGTGCTATTGCAATGGCAAAGCCTGTATTTGTTCCAAAATCAGAGAGGGATACGATTGCAGAGCGTGAGAGGCTTGAGGCTGAAGAGCGGGCACTTGAGGAAGCTGTTAAGAAGAGGATGGAAGAGAGGAAAAGGGAGACGAAGGAGATTGTAGTTGAGAAAATTAGGGAGGATCATGAAATTCAGAAGAATGTGGATTTGGAATCGAATATTTCTGATGTGGATACTGATGATGATGTGAATGAGGCAGAGGAATATGAGGCTTGGAAGGCTAGAGAGATTGCTAGGATCAAGAGAGATAGAGATGATAGGGAGGCTATGTTGAAGGAGAAGGAGGAGATTGAAAGGGTGAGAAACATGACAGAGGAAGAAAGGAGAGAGTGGGAGAGGAAGAATCCGAAACCTTCTGGACAACCCAAGCAAAAGTGGAGGTTCATGCAGAAATACTACCATAAAGGTGCTTTCTTCCAGAATGATCCTGATGACCATGCTGGAACTGCCGGTGCTGATGGCATCTATACTCGTGATTTCTCTTCACCCACCGGAGAGGATAAGATGGACAAGACCATATTGCCTAAAGTCATGCAGGTTAAGCACTTTGGTCGTAGTGGGAGGACGAAATGGACTCATCTTGTCAATGAGGACACAACTGATTGGAACACTCCGTACGTACACATGTTCTTGCACACTTATTCTATTTAATTTTGAATTATTGAAGTGCACTATTTACATTTTAAATGGTGTTGGTCTAAACATTTAGATTTAATCTGTGTTTCACACACATCTCACTTTGTTCATATTTCATTAAAACTACTCTATTAATTACACTCCTAGTAAGGCTGATAGCTGACTGAATCATAAATTGTAGTGTATATTCTAGTAATTCATTATTTTAGGGTATTTTGGGTTATCAAATGAAGTTATGAAGCAATGCACCTAAAGTCATTATCCGATAAGCTGAAAGTATTTGTACTGAATATTAGACATCAATCATAATAGCTTTAAAACCACCTGCTAAATTGTTACAGTGCATCACCTACATTATGTTTCTTGTGGTGTACAATATCTTGTGGTGCTGAATTGTACTTTTTTTTGAAGATTGTGTTCGTGAACAGCAAGAAAGAAACGTAGTAATGAAATTATTTTTCCAGTTGTAAGAAATTAAGAATAGAATTATTTGGAGTGTTTCGGACTTCTAGAGTGCAAGAAATGAAAACAGTAGTATATGAAATTTGATATCTTAGTGATACATTGATACACTGCTATAGTTGTTATTTTGGTTAAGCTATAGTTTGTAGTTGCACTTTAGCTCATATATTGGACAAAGCATTACCATATAACTAGCACATGCTAAATTACTGTTACTTTTTTAAATCAAGGTAGTTGAAGGTGTAATTTTAATTTCTTCCCCATATTGTTTGAATTATGCTTATGGAGTTATGGTTCAATCATAGTTTTTGAAGGCGCAAGGCGCGCCTCTTGTCCTTTATTTTTCTGAACACATTTCACATATATATTTCTATATAAAACCATATAATACTACCAAAAGGTCAATACATATATATTATAACACAATTTAACATGAAATTAATACTAAATAATGAAAAATAGACTTCATTCACACACAAAAATATCAAAGCAACAGTTATATTAGTCAAACTAACTAGTCCTCATCAAATTCAAAGGCCTCCTACTCGTTATCACCAAATTCATCATCATCATCAATATATTCCTCTTCCTCTTCTTAAATTATCCCTAGAAATAATATATAAAAAAGAATTATAACATGCAAAATAAGAGTTTATAACATTGAGGAAAATAAAAATTCCCTAGAAAAAAGTGAAAATAGAGTAATTTTTAAAAAAAAAAAAAAAGCTTATCGACAGGCTGGCAGCGGCCGGCAGTGGGCTGAATGCGCTGGAGATTTGAAGTGGAAATAAACAAGAAGCCCAAACCCTAGATCTTTTTATATGTTTTCAGATTTAAAAAAGAAAGATAACTAATAAAAGTGGTACTCACTTTAATAAAAAAATCTAAAAGTGCTGTTATTACTTGTAAAAATGGGCCTAAAATGTGTTTGACTAAGAGGCGCGCGCCTCATGATTTGCGCCTCATATCAGTTGTTTAAGGCGCTTCACCTTGCGACTTGCGCCTTTTGCGCCTCAGGCGCACCTTTTAAAACTATGGGTTCAATATAATTTGTGGAATCTGGAAGTATGAAATTATGGTCATGGTGCAAACATAATTCAAGGAATCTGGAATTATGAAGAACAATTATGGAATAATTTCTTTTTAAGTGGAGGACATAACATCCACATTAAAAATGCATTAAGTGCCTAGTGCTTGGTTAAGGTAGCAATAGCAGCCAAGAATTATCCTGTAAAGCGTATGCAACTTTCATAATGCTATTATTATCATAATATGCGGGCATCAGTGGTCTTTTGTTGGTCGACTTAGGCAAGAATGGCAACTTATTGTAAGAGTCCGATTAAAATCTCTTGAGTTATGTATGATATTTAGATGTTGCAATGATATATTCTTTAAATTTATGAATTGGATGTGTATCTACTTCCAGAACTCGTTCGTAGGGTTCATACTTGGATGCAAGATTAGTAACTTATACTCCCTCCGTCCCAGAGCAATTTGCAAGGGGGGAGGGACACACAAATTAAGAAAAAAATGCAATAAAGTAAAAAAAGTAGTGTTTTGAGGAATAATTTGGTAAAATTTTATGTAAAAAGTAAAGAAGTTAGTTGGATTGAGTGTAATGTGGGCCCAAAAAGTGAAAAAGTAGTGACATTTTGTGTAAATATGTAGATATTGTGAGGGTGAAGTTTATAAAATGATTTTTTTTTTTGGGTCTGCAAGTTCTTGTGGGACGTCCTAAAAAGGAAAGTCTGCAAGTTCTTATGGGACAGAGGGAGTACTTGTTATTTTTTCACTGTAGTAATTAACTAACTTAGATTATAAATTTTGTGCCAAAAAAAAAAAGAATCGCCAAACATGTAACTGCTATACCAGTCTGAACAAGTCAATAACAATTGATTTTACCTCTTCTGTAATAAGTGATACTGAGGATCACTTTATCTCAAGAGAAATTTTAGAACAACTTCATTCATGTGTGCTTTTTGGGGTTGGTCAGTTGGGGGAGTTGACTTATTCACCCTCCTGTAAATTGTTTTAACTCATTCTCCTTTTGTGTAGTTCAAAATCTTTGGTGTATAGTCAAGCACTTGTATAGGTTTGATTGAAAATCATCTTAAACTTGCTGCATATGTTAGAACATTCATGAAATATTTTCATGTTATAAATTAACATTGTACTCTTTTTGACAGTATTAATTGCTACAACTTCTGATGAATCATTATATATTGGTTACTAGACTATTGTTAGAGTTGTTGATGTACATTACTCATAATCAGGTCTTAAGATATTCATTCGATTGATTTTCCGTTCACAAACGTGTTTCATTAGGTTGAAGTTTGAATAGGTGGTATTTCAGGTGATTAATTATTGTTTATTGACAATACAGGTGGACGTACAATGATCCACTTCGAGCTAAGTACAATCAGAAAATGGCGGGAATGAATGCGCCTATTGCAAGACCTAAAGGGAGCAAGAAGTTGAAGGATTGGGAGTCACGTTGATCTTTGCTTTAGTAGAAGGTCACTAAGTTAAGTCCTTAATACAGTATTTCCAGGAATGATAAATGTAGGCTTGTTACTTGTGAAGTCTCCTCTTTAGTGCTTTCAACTATATGTGTTGATTCCTTGAGCCCTTTTATGTTCTCTTTCTCCACTTTTGATGCTATGTGTTTCTTTTTAATGTTCTTACACTAGCTTCCAAGTTGAAGGTTGCTCTTTAAAATTTGATTTGCCAACTTTCAGGTTTAGCCATATTCCAATGGAGTCGAACAGTGGAACTCAATATCAACATAAATTAT
Source organism: Prunella vulgaris (assembly GCA_026898435.1). Classification (NCBI taxonomy): domain Eukaryota; kingdom Viridiplantae; phylum Streptophyta; class Magnoliopsida; order Lamiales; family Lamiaceae; genus Prunella; species Prunella vulgaris. Next base: position 337,631 of record JAPKLY010000016.1, on the reverse strand, counting down.
GTGCATCAGTGCTATATGTACTTGTAATTTATTTTGATGTTTGGCTGCATAAAATTTTGATCTTTGCAATATGTATTGTTTCTCTCTCACTATCTTTAAATGTGCTGACTTTGTATATAGATTGTAGTGATACGATGTGGTTTCTTGTGATTTTTGTACTCCATCCGTCTATGTCATACCTTATTTGAACGTTCAAATAATCCTATATTCTTTTATGGAAGTAATTACTTTATTATTACCCTTCAATTATAACAAATTATATATGAGTCGTTAATTTTATATTCACATCAATAATTTTTTTTATCTACTTTACTGAATATGTTACTAATTTTTTTTAATGTTTGTATAAACAAATTTTATGGATGGAGGAATATCATTTTTGGTTATTCGCCTCTCTAGATAATGGTACATATGTTTAATGCTATATTAATGGGTTCAGCACATTTGAGTCAAAGCCCTGTATGCGGAAGGTGAATTTTCTATGCTGAATTCCTTTTATTCACACCTCCATTTTTAGTTGGGATCACCACGGTAGAATTAATACATCCACCCGAAAAAAATCGTTTTCTTCTCCTATGATCTTTCCTCGTATGGACAAAATAGATAAAAGAATAATTGTAGATTTTGCATTCGGTTTTTTGGAAAATTGTACAACTTTTGAATATTTATTTCAATATTTGTGTATATCTTTTTTTTTTTTTTCTGAACTGTGTCTATGTGATGAAACTTGAAAATGACATTCTTTTTAAAAGTATCGCTTTTTTCTTGTTTTTTTTTTTTGTGGAAATTTTGTTCGGAATTTTTATTTTTTTACAAATAATGAAAGAGCAACACTTGCGTAGAAATTTCTATTGTAAATTTTTTTCTAAATATAAATTAAGAAAAAAAATTGACGGTTGCACCCTCATAATTCTCGCTGATAGTCATGTACATGACTTTCTTTGCTGAGTAATAATCCCGAGTACGTGTAATAATCTTTTATCATTCACAATCGATCAACGTCTACTTTGAGAGTCATTTTAGCGTAGAGAGATGATATGGTTTGTAATTTGGTACGTGTATATATTGATATATGTGTAAATTTATAGATTTATATAGTTTTTCGCTGGGTTCTTACAAGGTAGGCAGCCTGAATTCATTTCAATTCTTTTCTTTTTTTTTAATTTATTCATTTATTTGAAAATTGTGTATTGTTTTGATAAAATTCAAGTAAATATAGTAGTAACACACAATTTGATTTTACAGTAAAACACATAACACAAATTTACTCTCCAATTTGTGTTACTATATGGGCAAATGTGTGTTACTGTAAGGATAAAATGAGTTTTTATAAGAACAAATATGTAACTTTTATTTATTCATCGTCCCTTTAAAATCTAGGTATATTGAATCATATAGTAATACACTTTTTACTATTCTATATGTGGTATTATATGAAAAAATAATTAATATTTACAAATAGATGCTGTGCAAGAAAAAAAAAATTATGTGCAGAAAAAAAATGTGCTTCTGTGCAAATATTTTGAACATATTTGTAAATATAATGAATTTCTTGAACCTATATGTAAATCATCCTTATTTCTATAAAAATATATAATATATTTGTGAAAAACTAATATATATTCTTATAGTAACACATATTTTACTCTTTATATTATATAAAAATATTTATTCTATAAAAATAAATGAATATATGTGAAAAGAATAACATTTTATATGATACTAACGCATATTTGCTCTAATTGTAACACACATTTGCTCCTCAATTTGTGTTACTATATGAGCAATTGTGTGTTAATATATGGACAAATGCATGTTAATGTAAGGATAAAAAATATTTTTATAAGAATAAATATGTGTTTTAAATTTAATCATTATATCTTCAAATCTAGGTATATTGATTCATGTAATAACACATTTTTTTACTATTTTATATATATTATTATATGAAAAAAAATTATTTAATAATAAATAAATATTTGTGAAAAAATAATATTTCTTCTTATAGTAACACATATTTTGCTCTTGTATTATACAAAAAATTATTAATTCTATAAGAATAAATGAATATATTTAAAAAGAATAATATTTTGTAGAGAAATTGGTTGCTGAGTACACACTTTTACCAATTTTTGTTACTAGGCCACAACCCATTTTTTCTTTACACCTAGCCCAAAAACCTACATTTCTATAGTCTAACTACCCTACCCCACACACCTCCCAACCCTACATACCTCATGCCCCCACCCCACGTATATCACATGCACACTCAACTCCCCCACATGGGAAAAAGAACTCACCCCCACATTTTTTATTTTACATTAATTGTCAAATCATCTTTATTTTTTTTTTCAAATTTTAAAATATTACACACATGCTTCCTGCATTGTTTTTGGAATAAAGAGTTTCAATTTTTATATTTATCACTATTTTTGCTTGTAGTAAAAAAAAAACGAAATATTCACAAATTCAAAAAAAAAGTAAAAGTTCAAAGTACGTTACTATAGTTCAATTTTATTTTCTATAAAAGTTCGATTATAAATCTATTACAATAATACTTCATTCTCTCTCACCTTTCTCCTCTCTAATTTACTCCCTCTCTCTCCTCTATCAATCAAAGTCATCAATCAATTCAAACCACCACCTATGCCCCCCCCCCCCCCCCATTACTTATGTACCTACCATTTGTCATATCAATAAAGTCAAAAATTCAATTAAAAAATTTCTTAGTAATAAACCGACTCGGTCCCAGCTCCAAGAAAAAATTAAGAAGCTCCATTTGTCATATTTTTTCTTTTCTTTTCTTATTTTATATACACTTTTTTATTATTTACAATTTTAATTTTAAAATACTATTCTTTATTAAAATTATTTGAATTCATTTTTTCCTCCTTTTATAATATTTTTTATTTTAAATATACTTAATGTTATACTAATTTTTTTTATGAATTCAAATGTCAATTATTTTTAAATTTAGATTTTTTAAAGATTATTTTACGAAATATTCATAAGTTCCAAAAAAAATGTTCAAATGTTCGTAAATACAGTTCAAATACTTTGATTGATAAAGTACAATTATATTTGTGTTCCAATATTTTTTATTTGATCTGTAATATAAGATAAAAATAATTTCCAATAAACTGCACAAAAATATTCATAAGTGTAAAAGAATAAGTAAAAGTTCAAATCAAATAAATGATAAGTTCAATTTCAAATTGATAAGTAAAACATCCATTGAAAATTAATTACAAGTTCAAATTAAATAATTGACAAATCAAAATCAAATATATCACATCTGCTCTGAGTGTCTTCAAAAAACTTCCGACAACCAGCAACAATCTGCAGATTAATAACCATGTGAGAAAATTTTGATAAATCAATAGCATTAATTACTCTTGCTTTAAAGGATAATCCAAATAAAATGAGTAGCTATCTCATAAAAAATATTGTATCTAAAAATAATTTCAGGTCAAATAAAATTGATGAATCCATGTGTTGCACTGACTGTGACCAACCAGTACATGCAGATGACACAACAAACTAATTTTACTTATTTTCTTAAAAATAAATTAAAAAAGAAAAAGAAAAAGAGAAAGGTCTTCCCTTTCGTTTTTTGGAGAGATGAGAGAGAGAGGTGTTTACTTTGAAAACTAATCAAGGAGAGATGGCAAGAGTGATGCTTCTCAGAAAGAATCCTCAAATTTCTCAGAAAGAATCCATCAAACCCCTTAGTTGCCAACTAGAAAAATTCAAAAGCAGACCAACAAAAACTAAGCCAAGAATAAACTTATTCAGGAATCGATGAACAGCCACACATGAATGTTAGGCAATCGGACAGCTTCAACAGGTATGTGAAGCAATCCACCCCGCCCGGCGACTGCGAAGGCGGGCATGGCTTCGCTTCACCGGACCTGGACTTCACCGGATCGGAATTCTCGCTGCTAATTTCCACTGTCTCCTCCCTCTGTGCGCCGCCTCGGATCCCGCCCTCCGTCGCTGTGGCGCTGCCATCATGAAAATAGCCTAAAAAGAGAGAGACATAGAGAGATCCAGAAACCGCCATTAACAGCCACGCCGGAAACCTTCGCATATGCAATGGAGAAGATCAAAGACGCCTATCCCCTGCGTCGGTCCCCTGCGAAACCCAGCCTCGCCGCCATCATCGGAGAAGATCAAAGACGCCCAGCCCCTGTTTGTCGACACCCTATTCACGCATCAAGAAGAAGCTGGCGCCGGAATCCTGAAGCTTCAACACTACACCGAAATTCATCCCCTGTTTCCAGCCCAACCGCCGGAACCTGCTTCGCCATCGGAACTTCAAGCCACCGTCCACAACAGCCTCGCGCAGCCCCTGTTCTCGCCTCTAGCAGGAATTCTCGATGCCAATAACCGGAGAAGGCACAAAGCCCTGTTTCTGCCGTCGCACTCCATAGCCGAAAATTGCAGAATCCAGCCACGCCTCAGAGTCACATGCCAGAAAAATAGCAATGCTCAACGCCATAATGAATTGGCCAGAAAAAGATGAAGAAAGAGAGAGAACTTTAGCAAAGAGAGATGATAGAGAATGAATGGTGTATTGTGCGTGGGTTATTTAACCAAGAGAACTTTAATTGAAATATGATTTGACAATTTCTGAAATCGGTCAGTGGTTTAACCCACCCCACACCACCCAACTTTTTCAAACTAGGGGTAAATTTGGTATATAAGGGCACTGTTTTGGTTTCTCACTAATTAAAATTTTCAACGTGACTTGGCAACAAAAAGTCTATACATTATGTACTCCTTAACAATTATCCCTATTTTATATAATAGTAACATACATTTGTTCTATTTGTAACACACATTTGCTTCTTATTTTGTGCTACTATATGGGCAAAATATGGTACTGTAATGACAAAAAGAGTTTTTATAAGAATAAACATGTGTTTCTTATTTATTCATCATCTATAGGTTTTATTGAATCATGTAGTAATACACATTTTACTATTTTTATATGTGTTATTATACGAAAAAATAATTATTTCTATAAAAATAAATAATATATTTTTGAAAAACTAATATTATTCTTATAGTAACACACATTTGACTCTTTATATTATATAAAAATATTTTCTCTATAAAAATAAATGAATATATGTAAAATAGGAATTACTTTTTATATGATAGTAACATACATTTACACTAATTGTAACACATTTGATCATTATTTTGTATTACTATGTAGGAAAATATGTGTTACTATATGGACAAATGCATGTTATTGTAAGGATAAAATATAATTTTATAAAAATAAATAAATATATGTGAAATAACAACATTTAATTTGAATAGTAACACACATTTTGTCTTATAATAACATACATTTGTTTATATATTAATATAAAATTAAAAGTAAATTTTACATTTTAAATAAAAAAATTACATAAATAAACTTAAAAAAATAAAGAGCATTACCAAGCAAAAGTGGATAATTTATTAATTTAGAGATGTTTTCAGATGGAGTTATCAAAATAGGGAGAAAATTGGCTGGTTTATGAAAATAAAACCAGGATTACCGACTAGTGACGCGTTATACATTGGAGTTAGTTTTTGAAAGTAGTGGCATGATGTTAGGTTGAAATGATGGCGCGGTTAATGCAGTCTGTTAAAGGTGATATTTAGGATATGACTTATCCACGCCTTTTAAATTTTTAATTAATAATCATATATTTACATATATATATTAAGAGTTATTTACATTTATATATATATATATTAAGAATTATATATATACATATAATTATAGGAGTTATCAATTAATTTCTAATAACTTTTTTAAAAATTAGAAAAATATTTAAATAATTAAATAAATAAATTAAAAATATAAAATTAATTTTTTTAATTAAAATAAATCAACTAAAATTTTAAATTATCCAATTATATCTTTAACAAATAGTTAAAAACTCAAACTAAATCTATAAAAATAGTTAAAACTAAGAAAATAATTAAAAAAATTCAAACTTTAATTCTGTTGACATGGCGAACTAATACAATTGGCTTCAGAATAATCACGAAGGCTGTGGATAAAACGGACGGAGGGAAAAAGAGTGCAACCACCGGGATCTAATAGACTACGGGGCGAGTTCCTAGGCGAGCTCGGAGGTGGGCTCTTGGGCAAGCTCCAATGTCTTGTAAGATCTTCAGGTGCTGTGTGACGACAAACCTCGGCGAGGTCCTTGTGGGGTAGAGGTGAGTTCCTCGGACGAGCTGCGCAGGCGAGCTACCTCCACATGGATGAGCTCCCTTGTGAGCTCTCCTTCCTTGACTCGATTCGAGCCGTCAAAGGACAGACCTCCGCAGCTGCCGGAAGGTCCAGAGGGGGCGACCAAACCCAGGCCGAGGCGGAAACCTCACGCCAGGTGGTGGAGACCTCGCACCTACCTCCCCAGAAAAGCACTGCAGCTCCGCGACCTCCGCGAGTTGTAGTGACCCAAGAAGACTTGAGCCCTGCCCTGAGGGACCTGACCAACAACCCCGACGAGCTCCAGCGCACCATCGCAACCTTACAGAGGTTACAGTAGAGGCAGAACGACGAGCTCGCCTTAGTACCTAGGAGAGCCCCAGCCGAGACCCGGGAGCAGGCGAGGCCCACTCAGGGCACCCAGACCCGAGGGGAGTACAACACTCTCCCCACCGAGCAAGAGGTGAGCTCAGCCCAAGCCCGCCAACACCGAGAACGGGCCGGAAAAGCTAAGGTGGTGGAGGAGCCCGCCCCATACACCGGGTGAGCTTCGGCCTACACCGAGGCATCCGGCACCCACCAATCAACAAGGAGGGAGGTCCTCCAAGGCAGACTGTGGCCTAGATGCGGAGAGAACGAACGAACAGCCGCCCCGGTCAGGTCCCACTAAGGAGACTCAGACCTACAGCCGCGCAAGTCCACCCATGAACGATTGAGAAGGCCCACCACCGACAGGTTGGGCCCCCATGGCGGACGCCAATTCCAGCCCGTCACTGAGAGGTCACCCCAGAGTGAGGCACCTCGGGGAGGTGCGTCCACGAAGCGCACGACCTTCAAGCAACCTCCACCGGAGGTGACCCGTGATGATGAGCTAGCCTTGCTGAAAAAAGCCATCGAAATGCTACAAGCCCAAGTAGCTGCCAAGTCTGGCGGACCTGACGCCACCACTCTCTCCACATCCCCGTTGGCACCTGCCATCCTCCGAGCACCGGTCCAGAAGAAAATCCAATTCCCGGTGATGTCCGCATACGAGGGAGAGTCCGACCCGAAGGTCCACTTGGCCAAGTATGCAGACTTCATGATCTCGGTCGGTGCCACCTAGTCCACCAAGTACCGGAATTTCCCCCTGACCTTAGGGGACCGAGCCCATCGCTGGTTCTCGTCGCTCGCCCCGGGGTCAGTCTGCTCATTTGGCCAACTCTCGCGGGAGTTCTTGGCATACTTCTCCGGGTTCGGGTCCTACCTTACCCAGAAACACCATCTCGCCAACATCCACCAAGGCGAGAACGAGACCGACCAGCAGTACCAGGAGGGGTTCGATAAAATACTGCTGGAGGCGAGCCAGTGAGCGAGGACACCAAGGTCATCGCGGTGATGGCCGGGCTCAGGAAGGGCACCGACCTCTGGAAGGAGATGCACCACGCATGTCCGAACACTTACAATGAATTCCGCCATAAGGTGAGGGTGTTCGTGGCTATGCAGGAGGCACTACTGAAAGAAGTTGGTGCCCCGGAGGAGAAGAAGCCCTACGGAAAGAAGCCCGGGGGCACATACAAGGCCCCCCGGAACTTAAAGGCCTTTGGCGATGGGGACGACCTCAAGGAAAAGCTCAACCAGGTCCTCACCGTCTCCGTCGACCACGTCTTTACAGCTGTCAAAGACAAGGCCCTGCTGGAGGAGCCGAGGCGGATCCGCCAGGACCTCACGAAGCTCAACCCCAATAAATACTGCACCTACAACTAGGTCATCGGCCACTTCACCAGCTAGTGCAGAGACCTCCTCAAACAACTCTGGAAATTTTATGAGGACAGGAAGCTGGCCGAGTTCGTAAAGAAGGCCCCAGCTAAGAGGTCAAGGTTCGAGAGGAGGGTTACCTCCGATGATGAGGATGAGGAAGCGGACCAACCTGGTCCCCAGAACAGACGGAGGGCACCTCCCCAACCTCAGCAAAACATGGAGCCCACCCGAGAGCTCTTGGTTCTCAAGGAGGAGATCGGAGCTGTCGGAGGTCTCCAAGACGGGGGATCCTCCATGTCCAGGAGAAAGAGGAAGGCCGAGATCCGGGCCATAAACCAGGTCAAGGAAGGCAGCTCCAGCTCCCGAACCGTCACGCAGCTCACTAATGAGCTGACATTCTCCTCGGTGGACCTGGAGGGGGTACTGACGCCCCACAACGACTCGTTGGTGATAACCGCCAACATCATGAACGTCCGAGTTCACAGACTACTTGTGGACACCGGCGCATTCACCAACATTCTCTTCAAATCCACCTTAGATGCCTTAGGTGATTTTGAGTCGTATCTAGAACCTAGCAATGCTAGGATAGTGGGGTTCGGAGAGGCTGTAACCGTCCCCCTAGGTAGCATTAGGTTGAGCTTCCAACTTGTATCGGCCGAGGACCCAAAGCGGAGGCTGACTAGGCTCATAGATTTCCTAGTTGTCGACCAGTAGTCCTCCTACAATGGGTTCCTTGGCCGCCCGTTTATTAATGAATTCAAAGTGGCGTGTTCGACCTACTACTACTGTTTAAAATTCCCAACTCCAAAAGGTGCCGGAACTGTAAAGGGTGACCAGAAAAAGGCCCGAGAGTGTTTACTCCAAATTAAAGATGGCTAGGTCAAAAAAGCGGTGACGTGGGTCCAAGTCCTTGAAGAGGACGTACAGGTCCCAGCAGACGAGCCAAATATCCTAGACGTCATCTCGGTCGAAACTGAGATGATGGAGGTAGGCGACCTGCCAGAAATCGACCAAGGGTCAGGACCTGCGCAAAACACACAACCAGCGCCAATGGAGGGATTGGAGGAGGTCCAAGACAACCAAGTGTTGGGACCTGTACAGGAACAACAACCTACTCCCATGGAGGTGGTTAATGAAGGCCAAGATGGGGGACCTGCTGGAGGTCAAGGACCAATGCCGATGGATGTTGACCCAACTCCCCAGGTCACCGAACCATCCCAAGTTGACAAACCACCGGAGGTGCTCACAGCTGATGAACCCACCCAAGCTGAAAGCCAACCCGATGACCTCGAACCGCGCATAGGTCACGAACCTGCGCAGATGTCACAAGAGGAGTGGGATGAGTTCACCGGCGACCCGAGGTGGAATAGTCAAAAGAGAAAAGCCACCCCATGGAAGAACTAACGGCACTCCCGGTGGACCCGAAAAGGGACTTGGAACTTTTCATCAGTTTCGAGTTACCTGAACCGTACCGGTCGAGGATGGAGCTGTTCTTGATGTCCAACCTGGACGTGTTTGCCTGGTCCCATGAGGATATGACGGGAATCCCGTTGGAGCACGTTTGTCACAGACTTAATATAGACCCGACGAGGAGACCCGTACGCCAAAAGCGAAGGAAATACGGACCAGACAAATACGCAGCTCTAACTGTAGAGGTGGAGAAGTTGTTAGACAACAAACTCATCAAAGAAGCTTTGTGTCCGCAGTGGGTCGCGAACCCCGTCCTGGTGAAGAAACACAACGGGGCGTAGAGGCTCTGCATCGACTTCACGGACCTAAACAAAACGTGCCCGAAGGACAACTTCCCACTACCTCACATCGATCAGTTAGTCGATAGAACCGCAGGCCATGAGATGATGACATTCATGGACGCTTTTACGGGCTATCACCAGATAGCTTTGCACCCAGACGACCAGGAACATACGGCGTTCTACACCAACAAGAACATGTATTGCTGGGAAAGAATGTCGTTTGGACTCATCAACGCCGGGGCTACCTACCAAAGGTTGGTAAATAAAATGTTCGACCAACACATTGGCGAATCCATTGAGGTGTACGTGGACGACATAGTTGTCAAGAGTTTGAGGAAGGAGGACCACCTCGACCACCTCAAACAGACCTTCGATATACTGCGCCACTACAACATGAAACTGAACCCCAAGAAAACAAGCTTCGGCGTACATTCAGGAAAGTTCCTGGGGCATCTAGTTAGCCAACACGGAATTGAGGTCAACCCAATGTAGGTCCAATGCATAATCGAGATGGGCGTGCCCGATTCCGTGCAAAAAGTTCAAAGGTTGACTGGGTGCATGGCAGCTCTGAACAGGTTCATCTCCAGGTCTGGCGACCGAAATCGCCCATTCTTCGAAGCAATCAAAGCAAACACGCGAAGGTACAAGGAGGCGGCCAAAGCCGGCAAGCTCCACCTCAACAAACACTTCGTGTGGACGGGTGAATGCCAACGAGCCTTCGAAGACATTAAGGCATACCTGGCGGATACGCAGGTCCTGTCAAAGCCGGTACCTGGAGAGAAATTATACCTCTACCTAGCTATGTCGGAGGTGGCCATTAGCTCCGTCCTGGTCCGAGAAGAGGCAAAAACACACCTACCAGTGTACTATGTAAGCCAAGTCTTACACGAAGCTGAGTTGCGGTATACCCCGACGGAGAAGCTATCTTATGCACTAGTGATGAGTGTTAGAAAATTGAGGCCTTACTTCTTTGACCATCCAGTGAAGGTATTGACAACATTCCCACTAAGGTAAATATTACAGCGCCCGGACACCGCCGGACGCCTGCTGAAATGGTCACTGGAGATTAGCCAATACGGTATAACCTACGCACCCCGAACAGCGATCAAGGGACAAGCGCTCGCCGACTTTATCGTCGAGCTAACTTTCCCACAAGATCCGACGAGGGGGCGTATAGCTCCGTGGCACCTCTATGTGGACGGGTCGTCGACCAGTGTAGCAGCAGGCACCGGCGTGGTCTTGATCAGTCCGGACAGACAAGTCTTCACCTCCGCAATCCGGTTCGACTTCTGAGCAACCAATAACGAAGCGGAGTATGAAGCATTGATAGCTGGACTTAGGCTATCATTAGCTGTGGGGGCAACCAATCTTCAAGTTTTCGGAGATTCCCAGCTAATAATATCCCAAGTCCGGGGGGAGTATGAGGAAAAGGACCAGCAGATGATGACCTACCAAAAGATAGCCGCGCACCTGATCTCGATGTTCACACAGGTCTACATCAACCAGATACCGCGACTAGAAAACACACAAGCAGACGCCTTAGCCCGGCTAGCTACCAGCAATGGCGAAGCCGAATTCACGGAGGTTGTGATCACCACACTGAAAAACCCCTCGACGTTCGATTACAAAGTAAACCAAACCTCAAGTGGGGGGTAGGAGGACAGTGAAGATGGTGAAGATTGGTGCACTCCAATCCAAAAATATTTGACAGACGGAACAACCCCCGTGGACACCTGGGAAGCTAGCCGGCTAATAAAGCAAGCTGCCAGATATACATTGCTGGACGGCCAACTCTACAAACGTGGATTCTCTCTACCCCTACTCACGTGCCTAACTAAGAAGCAGGGGTCCGAAGTGTTAGAAGAAATTCACGAAGAGATTTATGGGAGTCACGCTGGGGGGCAAGCATTGGCATACAAGACGATCAGGCAGGGCTACTATTGGCCCACTCTTCGCAAAGATGCCATCAACTTCGTGCTAAGGTGCCGGAAGTGTCAACTTTTCGCACCTAACATCCATTCCCCAGCCAACCAACTGAAGTCGGTTTTCAGCCCATGACCTTTCGCGAAATGGGGTATCGACTTGATCGGCCCATTTCCACCTGGTAGAGGCAGTGTAAAGTTTGTTGTTGTAGCAGTAGACTACTACACTAAGTGGGCTGAGGCCGAAGCTCTCACAACAATAACCCAAGAAAGGATGATCGGCTTCATATGGAAAAACCTGGTCTGCAGATTCAGACTTCCGCAGTCGATCATCACGGATAATGGAAGGCAGTTCGACGGACAAAAGTTGACTGACTTCTGCAGTTCATGGAACATAAAGAAGCACTATTCAACTCCATACCATCACCAGTCGAACGGCCAGGTCGAGGCGGTGAACAAAATCTTGAAACACATATTGAAGCTCCGTCTCGAGGAAAAGAAAGGGAGCTGGGCAGATGAACTCCCAGAGGTCCTATGGTCTTACAGAACTTCCTACCGGGCCAGCACCGGAGAGACCCCGTTTGCCCTAGCCTTTGGAACTGAGGCGGTGGTACCCGTCGAAGTCCAAAATAAGACTTAGAAGGTGGTAGGATATGATGAAGAAAAGAATGACGAAGCCCTGACAGTAGAGAAGGATCTGATCGAAGAGACCAGAGCTTCGTCAAGAACACCACCTACAAGCGTAGAGCAGAAAAGTATTACAACTCTCAGGTCCGAGACCGAAAATTCAAGGTCGGAGACCTGGTGTTGAAAAAGAAGTTGATGGCCCCACCAGGTGTATTCGGTTCAAACTGGGAAGGACCGTTCCGGGTCACCGCAGCCTGGCCGAACGGCACTTATAACCTCGAAGACGCAGAAGGCAACGCCTCGTCATACACCTGGAGTGCGGCCCACCTGAAAAAGTTCTACCAATAGACTAGAATTCTGTAATAGACTAGTCGAAGGTTCGCATCAGAAATGTTGATGGCAACCAGTGTAAATTACGTCGCTATAAAAAGTTAGAGAATTTGTGAAATAAAAAACCCCCTACGCGAGCTACCTCTGGTCGCCCACTGCCCAAAAGAGCTCACCAATCCCAGCTCGCCCGAGCACTCAAAAATCCGTGATGCGCAAGGACCAAGGTCCCAAACTTTGTAATCAGAAAGCTCGAAGGCAAAGGCCAAAGTGCCCAGGGTAGCGAAGGTACCCTTCTCAAAGGGTGGCCAAGCACCTACTGCCTCAAGTTAGAAAAATTTGCGATAAAGACGAAAAAAGTCTAAGGCAAGGTTCTTGAAACCCAATTGCCCAACGTGAATTAAACAAAGTACAACTCGCTACCCCAAGTGGTTTAAGACGAGTGATTCACGGCCCTAAGTGGTGTAAGACGAAGAATATGTACTCTAAAAGTAGAGGTACAATTCGTGGTCGTAAGTGACGTAAAACGAACGATTCGCTTCTCAAAGTAGAGTAAGACGAACAATTAAGTACCCATAAAATAAATAAAAACGAGCTATCTGAAAATTATAACGTAAAGCACGGAAACTTAAGTAAGAACAGTTAGACAAAAAATGCTCGATTTATATCCAAAAGATACTTAAGAAATTTTCAAGTAAAAAACACTTGAAAAAATCTAAGTATGTGTAGTGGTACTAGTCACAAAGGCCGACTAGCTAGCCATCTTTGAACTACAAAAAGCTCATTCTGGGCGAGCTGCACGTGCCCGGCGAGCTACATCTACTTAAACAAAAAATCAGAAACTACAAAACGGATCTCCTTCTGGGCGAGCTCCACAGCCCGACGAACTACAACCATTTGCAAAAATGTAGACAGAAAAGCAAGGAAAAAAGGCCTAAGCATCCGGGGCCGCGGGGACAACTGGATCGGATTGAAGAGCGAGCTCGGCTTCAGTAGTGATGTTACCAGTGAGCCCAATGGCGTCGAACTCGCCTATGTTCACCATCGCGTCCCCACAAACCTCTTGCATCTGCTCCATGGTGGGGGTAGTCCGCTCCTCCTCACCGGCGACCTCCTCTTCACCAATGTTCAGCTCCGGCACCGAGATGATCTCGATAACTTGAAAGCGCGCTGGCACAAAGTCAAGGGGAATACCGAGCTCGGGGAGGTCGCCGATGTCCAGCTCGGTGCCATCGGGGAAGGGAACCCGGTCCAGGCAGGCCTTGAAGTCGCCCACCACAGCCTCGACCTCGTCGTCCTTGTGGGCTCGGGCCCACCAAAGGGGTCCACAGGACCTCGGCGTAGCATTGGATTCATCCTTTGTCTGAGGCCTCGGCCCTCACAGCAGCCAGATCCGGCGAAGAGGACGCAACATTCTGCAGCTCGGCGACTTCATTGGTCTTCGCCTCCAGCTCGGCTCTCAACCTCGTACACTCGATGTCGGAGCTCTTCACCAGGCCCTGTTGCAGTGCGAGGTCCTTCTTGGTAACCTCAAGCTCACCGACCTCCCGTGCGAGCTTGGCGGTGAGCTCATCCTCCTTGGCCTTTATTTTGGCCTCTGCCTCTTGCTCGAGCTTGGCGAACTTGCGTTAAAGATCCTCCAGCTGCTTCAGGGCACCCTGCTCGGCAGCCAAGGATGCCTCGGCCCTTTTCTCGGCGAGTTGCGCCTGCCACTTCACCTTGTCAGCAGTGTCCGCCAAGGCCATCATCCTTTTATTCCTTTCGGAGCGACCTGCCTCCAGCTCAGTGACCTGCTCCAAAGCCTTCTGATTGGCGAGCATTAATCTACTCGCGTGGTGAGCCGAGAGGAGGAGGTTCTCCTTCAGGTCCTGACTGTTGATAGTCACCACCAGCGGAGCCGTCCAGTGCCTCGGCATCTCGCTCACAGTGTTCCGGACTAGGCCCAGATGGAGGCTCCGCATCGACGTTAGGGAGCGAGATCGCTCGAATGCATGCAGGGCCTTGTGACGGTTCGGGAAGGCGATGGGGGCATAACTGCGAGATCAAAACAGATAAAAAATGTTAGAGAAGTGAAAAACAATCATGACGAAGACCCAGGGAGGCGAGCTACGTACTGAACTCGATTGGGGTCCCAACCAAGAAGCGTGTCGTCATTAGCTCACACACCAAATGGAGACGGCGAGGGGGGCGAACTCTAAATGGGCGTAGCCGCCAGCGGAGCAGTGGATTGAGCGAATCCTCCCTGCCCGGACCTCGTCGAGACTCTCTCAGCTCGATCGGAGTCCTCATCAACCAAACCAGTGTACCTGGTCCTTTTACGAACTTGTGGGTCCTCGTCACCCACTCGGGACCCGTCGCCCCGATGAAGGCCCCTTTTCCCGTGACCTCGCTCTGGAGCGGCGCCAGCTCGCCCGCCACCTCGATTGGTCTTGGCGACCTCTTTGGCCTTGGATTTTGCGGGGGCCTTTGCTTGCTCTTTCGGAGCCCCCGATCCTCCTGCCTCGCCCTTCTTGGAGGCGAGCTCCGCCTCTTTACTCGCCTCCAGTGCGAGCACCGACTGCGGGGCGAGCCTATTGGGGCTAGGTGGGCCCATTTCGAAGCGCTGCTTGACAATTTGATAGGCCTCGGGAACCTCAGCGATGGGAAAGGCGACGAAGCTACCACCTGCACAAAGATAGAAAATATCAGCATAATGGGCGAACTACCCCCCTATAGGCGAGCTCCGAAGAGTTGTAAACCTGCGAGCTCGGGACCTTTGATATCGAGGTGGTGTGGCAAGGTGAGGAGCCAGGCGAGCCGCAAACAATGATGCCTGCACAGGTGGGCGATCTGCCTATCCTTCTCGTCTCTCAAACAGCAAATGGCACGCACCACGTCGAACTCGACCGACACCTTAGGCTTGCCCCTGCTAGACTTGTGGCACTTCGGAACTGCAAAAAGAAAAAAAAAATAGAATTAGTATATCTAATTCAACCCACACACACCAAAATAGGCAACCTACTGCTGGCTTCCCCGTATCCCTCCGAAGTGGGAATACGGTCACCTCACCCATGGTACGTGCTGGAAGCTCGCCAGTCTCCACCTATAAAGAAAAACTGCTCCTTCCAGTCACAGACTTTGTTTGGTAAGTCCCCGAGGAATTTCTCTCCCGGGCGAGCTTTCATGTAGTAATATCCCGCGCCATCCTTCACCTGCTTGGTAACAGCGAAGAGCTCGCCCAAGTCCGCCCAGGTCGTCGCATTCTTGTAACCCTCAAGCCCGAAGACGGATAACGTGGCGAGAAGATTGCTCCATGCTTTCAGAGTGAGCTGGGTGATGGCCAGGTTATTGTCGGCGAGAAACTGGCCGATGATCGGGTGCAACGGCAATGTGAGCCCGGCCCTAAGTACGTCGACATTCAGGGCAGTCAACCCCTCGGGGGGCGCGTCAGCCCGCTCATTCTTCACTGGGGCATACATGAAGATGTCTAGCGGAATGCGATACTTCCTACGAATGAGGGGAAGGTCGCACTCATCGATGAGGCTCACCACCCCGCCAGCTCTGTAATCAGATGGGGCGACTTTCTCTAGGTCGGCGGGGTCGGTGGGGAGTACCCGGTTCGGGCAGGGGAAGCTCACCGCGTACTCGGTGACATACTCGTCCAAGTCAAAGGGATGAACAACCTCGGCGGGGACCTGATATTCGACTAACTGGGGCTCCGGGAAACCAATGCGGCGGAACCATTCGAGCGTAACTTCCTCCAGGTCGCCGCCCTCCTCCTCGCCGACCTCGGCGGCTTCCTCGCCGGCCTCCTTAGGCTCTTCGTTGCCACTGGTAACCCTTTCCTCTTGGGCGACCTCATCACCTTCCTCCCATACCTCGCGGTACACGGCGCTGGAGGCTCTTTCCTCCAGGTCAGGGCGCACCTCGCTGGGTAGCTCGCCGGAGACCTAGCGAGCTATCGAGGTCGCCTCAGAGCTGGAACCAATCTCCACATACGAGATCGGAGGAGGGGGCTCATTCTCAACCATCGGTTGCTTCTCGGGATTACGGTTCGAGAGGGTCCCACTTGATTCGTGAGTCGACATAGTCAAGGCAAAGGTTGAAAGGTTCTAAGGGCAGTCCAAAGTTCGGAGTCACCAGAGTCACGGTACAGTTTCGGTTGGGGAAGTCCAAAGGTTGCCGGAAATGTTCAAAATTCCCGAAAACTCAAAGAAATTGAAGGAAAAAAGAGAAGAAAGGAAGAAGAAATGAGTTTTCTACCTTGAGAAACGCCGGAAACTTCATCGGGTGCACGAGTGCCATTCGCCGGAAGTTGCTCTGAAAATTCGGAAGTGGAAAAGTGAGGAATGAACTCACCTTCCCCTATTTATAAGCGTTGAGGCGAGGTGCGATTTTCAGAAAGTACGAGGGCCTCTTTGCAAAGAATTTGAAAGTTGTCATTATTGAGGGCGGGAATCGAGGCCTCAAAAGGCGTGCACGACGCCTAGGATCCCGCACCACATTGGCCGAGACAACCACCATGGCGGAGCTCGCACGACAGCTCGACACTCGCCCGAGGGTAGTTCGCCAGGGTTCGAGTTCTCCAGCTCGCCCACATATTTGAAGAAGTCATGATGCACGCGAGCTGGGGGGCAAATGTTGACATGGCAAGCTAATACAATTGGCTTCAGAATAATCACGAAGGCTCAGTAGTTCGCCGGAGTTCGCCCAGGCCCACGGAGGCCCGTAACTCAATGGTCGAATCGAGTCAAGGAAGGAGAGCTCACAAGGGAGCTCGCCCATGTGGAGGTAGCTCGCCTGCGCAGCTCGTCCGAGGAACTCGCCTCTACCCTGCGAGGACCTCGCCGAGGTTTGTCGTCACACAGCACCTGAAGATCGTGCAAGACATTGGAGCTCGCCCAAGAGCCCACCTCCGAGCTCGCCTAGGAACTCGCCCCGTAGTCTATTAGATCCCGATGGTTGCACTCTTTTTCCCTCAGTCCGGTTTATCCACAAGGGTGGTTTACGGCGAGGTTTTTAACGAGGCCCATCTAGTCTAAGGCATAGTAGAGGCACTGTATAGGGAGCAGTGTGAGGGACCAAGACGAAGGTCACAGACCTTCGTCAACACCGGAGCCAAATAGGCTCGTAAGATGCCACCTCACACTTGCAAACCTATAAATAAGACATCTCTTGTACTATTCACACAATTAATACATTTTCCTACATTTTACTTTCTCTCTCTAAACCCACTACTCTCTCTCTCTCTACATTATTCTCCCTCCTCAAGAACACAAGTTCATAGATTATTGTTTGGTAGAATTAATCCGATATAAAGCCACATAAACGAACACGATTAATAAATTCTATCAACAAATTCAACATAAATAAAATTTAAAATATAATTAACTTTTAATTCAATTATTTATGAAGTTTAGTTGATTTTTAAAAAATCTGATTTTATTATATTTAACCTATTTTTTTAAAAACAATTATTAGTTTTTTAAGATTTTCTTGATTTATATAATTTTTTTTTATTTTTCTTTTAAACTTATTTTTATTTTACTTGATTTATTTAAAATTTTCATATTTGAGTTAGGTTTAAATGATTTTATTCAAATACCTCTTAATTTAATTATTTTGAAGATTCATTTTATTTTTCTTAATCATTTTTTATTTTTATTCCAATTTGTATTTTTATTGTTTTTTAAATTTAATATATACTTCAAATAATTTAATTTTTTAGTATTTATGAAGTTTTTTTTAAAATTATATTTTAATTATATATTTTTTAAATTTTGTAATTTTTTATATTTTAAAAAATGTATTCAACTTTTATAATTATTTTACAAATTAAGAAAGAGTCAAAAAAAATTTAAATTATGTTTTGAAGTAGAGAAAAATGTGGGAATATGTTATCTTTTGTTTCGACAGAGTAAGGATATTATAGGAATTAATGGGATATGTTTAGTTATACATGCTAATTTTTTTAAATTTTTATATTTAATAAATGACGTATATTTAGAAAATTTTGGGATATGAATAGTGATACTCATACATCTAATATGCATACATTTATTGCATATATAAATATTTTATACATTTAATTAAACATAAATAGGTTTAATATATTATTTTTATTAAACAGAAAATTTTAATATAATTAACAAAATAAATTCAACTTTAACAGAAACTATTAAAATTTTGTTCACTGCCCCTTTTCCTATAATGATTGCAAACCCACGTGCCCAAGCAGCCAAATTATGCTGTCATGCTTCAACACCATGTTGCTATGTTCCCACCCGTCGATTTTTTGAGGATTGACAAGCACTACCCCCAAGGCAATTAAATCAAGGTAGAACCACCTCACCAGTCGGTAGTAAAATTATCGACTGACTTTATTTTCATAACAAATAAAATTTCTTTCCTATTTTAATAATTTGTTTTGAAAAAATCTTTATTTAAATAAATTTACCAGCAAAAGTAATCATCAACTTCATTGCTCTTCCCGCATGTAGTAGTCCAAAAGGAATCCAACCCTGCTACTGAGCGAAAGTTGCGTAATGTGAAAAAGGGTGATTCCGTCTTTTAATTTTTTTTAAGTTTATTTTTAAAAAATTTGACCGTAGAAATTTCTATATAAGTTTTTATCAGAATAAAATTCTTTCGAAGTTAATTGCTTATTCAACTTGCAGTCAATTAGGCTATTTCTAAAAAAAAATTGTAATATTTTTTTTCCTTTTCTGGAATGTGTTTATACTTTATAAATGATTTGACAATAACGTGGTGCTTCGGTGTTGTCCAATTCATATTAGACTACAAGTAAGATTATTGTGGTTATGATTGTTGAGGCAAGATTATTGTGGGGGTGCGTCCATTTTGCAACAAAATGGTCGTTTAAAAATTGTTGCTGGGTTTGGGGAGGGGAGGGAAGCCAAGGCAAGAGATACATCTTAGAATTTTATATTGTGTAATTGTTTATGAGGTACATATATATTGTTTTTTTACTATAAGAGAATTAACTTTTTCTTTTTAATTACCACCAAGCTCATTTTAACTTTCAAACTCCTGTTAACTCCTATTATCCTAGGCTTGCACATGTCTTTCTTTTTCATTTGTTATACTCTCATCATTGTCAAATCAACTCCTCATAATTTCAAGATCTCAAAACATTTTACATTTAAATTTTACATTCAAACTAATCATCCTCTTTCGAGATCAGCACACTTTCTCTTCTCCCCATTTCTGTTCCATTTCAATTATTTGACGGTCATTTGTTCCTAGGATATTGGTCCCGAAATGAGTCTGAATTAGTGTATGGGGGGAATACACTGATAACAATTTTTTCTTTCTCAGAAAAACTCCTTAAGATTCAGTCAGCTATAAACTGAGAATGCTCACTGAGACTTAGTCCTTAAAAGTGAAAGACTCAGGAACTAGGTTCCCTGAATCCTGAAATGAGCTCAGTAAAGATAACTCACCTACTGACTGCCGAGAAGCTGGCCAGTTGGATAGCTATCTAAACTAGCTTTTAAGTGCGGAAGTGTGAGCCCTAGATTATACTCGTTTTAAGTGTTTTATTGAAAGTGGTTTTAGCTTAGTTACTAAATGACTGTGCTCAGGTTTCAGCTTCAAGAAGATTGATTCTTTTTTATTTTCAAAACAATGCTGAATGATTTTCCTGATCTAATGATATGACAGTTAATAAGTAAAGCAAATAAATCAACACATAGGAATTTTAATAGAAAACAATTAGTAACAATTTGTTGGGCCAAATTTGGCCCAACATTCATTAAACATATTTTGAAACCACGTTTTGTCCATCTCAA
Organism: Prunella vulgaris; assembly: GCA_026898435.1. Taxonomy (NCBI): domain Eukaryota; kingdom Viridiplantae; phylum Streptophyta; class Magnoliopsida; order Lamiales; family Lamiaceae; genus Prunella; species Prunella vulgaris. Next base: position 317,257 of record JAPKLY010000016.1, on the reverse strand, counting down.
ACTCGTATTCAATTGAATTTCTCTTTAGTATGCATTTATTCTCTTATATACATTTTGTGAAGAAACTCAATTGTTAGTTTAAAAAAAAACAAAGTATTATGTGAATGGTACACATAATAAATTTTATGGTGAACAACAATTTATTCTAAGTATCTTGAGATGTGATTGCTACATAAATAAATAACATAATATATTATATATGAACTAATATCACAATGTATGTGAACTAACACCATACTATATAAATAAAAACTACAAGTAGCATGACACAGTAAATGAACTAAAACCACGATATATATGAACTAACACCACACTCTATATAAAGTAACTTCACACTGTATATGAACTTACACTATACTATATAAATAAATACTACAAGTAGCATGACACAGTAAATGAACTAAAACCACAATATATATGAACTAACACCACACTTTATATAAACTTCACACTGTATATGAACTAACACTACATGCTGAAGTACGTGTTATTGTGTGAAATGCAATATGTGGTGCAAGAAATTGTTATCGTGGGTATTATTCACATATATAATACCCACTCAAGAAAAAAGAATCCAATAAATTATAATTAAATTGTCTAAAAATTTTAAAATATAAAATACTTGATGATACATATTACAAATTTAATCATTAGTATCGATGTCAACGATATTATATTATTATTTAAGAATATCAATTACAATTTTTTTATTTAAATTATATATCTAATTAATATAAAAATATAGTCTTATAATATTTAATTTTAATGTATCAAGTTTTAAAAAAATATTTAACATGTCAAATTTTGATCAAAAGTATAAATAATTAGAATGTAATTCATATCATGAACTATATTCAATAAAATCTACTATAAAAAATTATATTAATATATTAAATACATATGTTGCTTGAATTTTCTCATTTAAAAAAATATAATTAGAAAATACACAAAATAAATAAGGATGATTTACATATAGATTCAAGAAAATTACTATATTTACAAATAAGTTCAAAATATTTGCACAGAAACACATCTTTTTTCTGCACAAAAACATATTTTTTTCTGCACAGCACCTATTTGTAAATATAATGACTTTTTTGAACCTATATGTAAGTTACCCAATAAATAAACATGTAGATACAAGAAATTAAATACTTCTAGAAAAAGATAAAAAAACTCTATAATTTAAGATATATATATATATATATATTTCTTTTAATTTTTTTGAATTTAATAAAACAAATTAATAACAATTTTTTGGGACAAATTTGACCAAATATTTTGTTATTATATATATAAATAAATATAGATTGACGATGATATATATATATATACAATTAAAAATAAAATAGTTTCCGTTTGAAATTTTTAGGTCACCCTTTCAGTCTGGTTCTCAGCTCCACCATCGCCTTCCCGCCAATTCTAGGTCCGTTTCTCCTCTTCCTCGGCGGTTAATGTTTTCAGTTCTCTTGTCTGTCACTCTTAATTTCACCGGCAAAGTATCCCGTCGTTCCTCCCTTCCTCTCTCTTCAAAACCTTGCTCAATCTTCATTACGTCAAACCCTAGTACAGTAAGACCAATGTCCTCCTCTCGTCCCTCGGCTTTTGATGTTCTCATGGCCAACGCGTCCAAGAAAAAGAATAATCCACCAAAGCCACAAGAATCCTCCCCCAGAAAACGCAAATCCCCATCTGGATCCCAAACCCCTAGTTCACCGTTAACCGCTTCTTGCCCTAATGACTACGCGGCAGAGAAACAGCAAGAAAACGTGATGGATTCGGGTAAAAACGAAATTGGAGATGCCGATGTGCAGGATTCATCGAATGTTGGCAATAGGAGTACGAAGACCATTATGAAATCAAGTGTAATTCATTCTGGGTCGAATAATGCCGATTCTGATAAAGGCCTGGTGGCGGCGAAGAAGCTCAAGGTTTCTGTTAGCCCCGACGAAAGCCTGCTGGAGTTGAAGAAAAAGGCTGCGGTATTCAATGTGAAGAAGGCGGTTTACTGGGGGGAGGGAGAGAGGGTGCCTTTCATGTTTGTAGCGAAGGCGTTGGATGCAATATCGAACGAGTCAGGTAGGATTGCTATCACGGAGATTGCGTGCAATTTGCTGAGGACAGTAAGGGAGACGACGCCAGATGATTTGTTGGCTGTTGTGTATCTTCTGTCTAATAAGGTTGCGCCTGCGCACGAAGGCTTGGAGCTTGGTATTGGTGAAGCTTCGATTGTCAAGGCCCTTGCAGAGGCTTGTGGGGCTAAAGAAGCACATATTAAGAAGCTAAATACGGTGAGATCGAATGATTTACTTTTGAGTTCACTAAGGGTCTAGCTGTGGAAAATATGATAATGAATCATTTATCTTATACATGCCTTCTAAATTGCCATAAATGTGCCCTTATAGTGTAATGGCGGTGTATGTTTATTTTCTGTGGATTTTTTTGTACCAACTATGGGAATATGTTTAAGTCAACTTGGCATGTTTATGCAGTTTGCAGATCCGAGTTTGTCCCTTTTTCTTTGTTTTTAATCATATGGCCGGGCTATTGGAACTGCTATACCCTTTTTTTTTTTTATAGTTTTGATTAGTGCATTAGGCAATATTAATGCTAGATAGCTGGTGATATATATATATATATATATATATATAGCTATTTATTCACTTTTGGTAACAAAGTTGCTTGTCGGTTTTCATACTCATCTTAACACTTTATTCTGTCTCTGTACCATGAAAGCTTTACTTCATTTTTATACTGGGATACATTGGCAGTGGCTGATATAAAAGAGCCTATTTGATTGAGTTCAAAATGGGCTTCAACCTTACTATCTCACTATGTCTGATCTTATAGATGATCACTTTTGTTTGGTTGAAATAGATATAAATTTCTTGCTGCTGTTTATCTGTTTGAAATGGTTGAATTTTGGCAGTAATAAATGTGTATAATATATGTGAATAGTTACTATAAAAGCAAGCCTAGAAAATTAAATTAGTGGTATATATAGATGGATTTAAGACAGTATTGTGAGGTTATGGGCTGAATATGTTAACTGTAGTTGGTTTAAATCCTCATGTGGCTGAAGTATGGGCATGTTCAGTCTTCCTGAAATTATACAATTAGTGGGATCTGATATGGATTTACATATGTGGGAATATAAAGACTCTTGTTGTTTCATCTAGAAGTAATCGTAATATTTTTGGTGGTATGGAGGGAGAACTATTGGGGTGACACTTTTTAAATGTTTATAGCTCTTTTAACCTTTCACGTAGCTATTGTTGAGCAATGTGATTAGAATTTGTCATTCTATACTGACACAACCGTTTAGAAAGTTAGTATGAGGACACAGTGTACCAATTGCTATAAACGAAGTATAGTTTTTGGCCGAGATAGATTTTGCTCTAATCCCAGAATACTCACATACCATTGTTGTGTATGTTTGATGCAAGAAACTGGCTAATTGTCCGATAGGTCTGGAAAAATATCCTGAACTGTCAAATCAACCTGTTTCTATGCAAGCTTCTATCCTTGTAATACAGTATCATATTCATTTAGCATCGTGGCTTTCATTTGATATGAAATAAGAAACCTGCAGTATCTTGGAAAATCTTGCTATTCTAGTAATCAATTTTGCAATAAGAAGATGGTTGTATGAACAAAGAATATGTATGAAGTTCATCCTTCAGGCTGATGCTTTTACACAATGAACATCAACATTGTGGTAAACCTCTGCAAAATGACATGTTGGATATTCATACTTCCTGTTATCTTGTTAGCTTCCAACAAGCTTAAATCATTCTACTTTAGCTCTTTCTTTTCTTTCGATTAACTAATTTTTTGAATCTGCTCATTTGGATTTTTTTTTTCTAACTGTAGAAGCTTGGAGATTTAGGCCTTGTAGCAAAAGCCTGCCGTTCATCACAGCCTTTGATGCGTAAACCAGAAGCTTTAACTGTTGCAAAAGTTTTTGACACATTCCGGCTTATTGCTAAGGTATTTTGTTTTAATTCTATATGCGTTTATTTGTATATCCAAGGGTCTGAACACTGTTTATAGCCATATCCAAGGGTCTGATGCATATTCTTCGAATACAACCAATGCTGGTTTCCTTTGTGTATTGTAGTATATATAATAGCTTAGGACTTTATAGTAAGTTTCAACATAGAATAGCCCCCTTAATCATATCTTGTAACTCAGTATTTTAGTAAAACTTGTGATAAAGGAGAATTGAAAAGAAAAAGGGAGTATCAATAATCTTTGATCCATATGTAGGCGAGCCTCAGGTGCAAGGCTCTTGAGGCTATAGGATTTGTGCCTTTCTGGAGGTCTTTGAGTGAGATTCAAAGGGGCATGCCTTTTTGCGCCTTCCGCGCCTCGGGTGAGGCGACCAAGAGGCGCCTCTTGGTCACAACATTTTCTCAGCAACTTTTGCACATTTCTGGTCATATTTTTAGAAATTACTGACACTTTTACTCCTTCTCTCC
>JAPKLY010000016.1:151866-299775 GCA_026898435.1 Prunella vulgaris | reverse complement strand
TGTTCATTCTAATTGAATTACTAATCTTCATAGTGTGAAACACTTAAGCAATATAAATATCACTTATACATCATCATCATTATTATTCTTAAGATATATTACAAAAATATATACTTAATTTCAACTTTAAGTAGTGACATATGTGCAAATATGCGTATATATATTTATAAGTGTGCACATAAATTAATATTTCTTTTTTTAGTATTATACAAATTTGTATGAGTCTTCTAAATAAGAAAAGTGTATAAATTCATGTGGGATAGATGAATTAATATTTTTCTTGAAAAATGATAATGATTTCATGTGTCATGCAAGACTTGTTATATAAATATACATACATAAATTTAAACAAGAAGAATAAATGTAATACAAAATTTCAGATGAGTTTGACCTGTCTTAGGATCCGTTCACCAGAACTTTTTTGGATCCTCTCGTTCTGCAAATCCGACGGGTTTTACCAGCCCCGACCTGTCTATTTTTTAATTTATTTTATTTTTATTACACACATCAAATGCATTATAAAAAATATCTTAAATTTTATAATATAACATCAATATGCATTTGAATGATTTAAACACAATAAATACGCAAAATATTCAATTACAAGTTTCAACATATTGATCTAAATATTTGAAATTATACATATATTGTTCATTGAAAATTAAAATAATAAAAAAATTAATGAATCCTAATTTGTACAATATCTTTTAGTGACTTTATGAGCATATCTAATTTAATATTCTAATGAATTATGTTAATTAATAGCCTAATTTTTATATATTTAGTTATACATATATAATATAATGATTTCATTTAAGAGTGCACTCGGGTGCACCCAAAATTAAAAAATAATTTTGACCAAATCAAATTTTGACTATTTTTCTCCCAATTGACGCAGCAGGCCAGACTAAAGCCAAAAGGTCATCCCCGGTTACGACGAACCCCTATCCAGGGTGCTCACTTTGATTCTCTGATAGATCCAGGAACTGCCCCAAAAATTTAATAAGGTGACGGAAAAAAAATACAATGAAGAAAACTATGGATACAAGATTGGTACGTGTTTGTGATATACTCCCTCCGTCCCAAAAGACAATGCGGTGTCTTTTGGGCACACAGTTTAAGAAAAAAATATAAATGTACATTTTTATGAATATTATATGTGTATTATGAGAGTGGAGTTTAATAAATAGTTTCCACTTTTAGATATGCAAATTTTTTGTGGAACAAATAAAAATAGAATGTATGTAATGTCTTTTGGGACGAAAGGAGTAGTAATTTAATAACAAACGAACATACTGTAAATTTCGATTAGTTTAATTCCCCGGAAAAACTGATATTGTTATTGTTGTTATTTACGTTGGGGTTATTTGGCGTAGTTGTATTCGGCTGAGTGCCGCCGATGATGGAGGAAATGGCCGCCGCAAGGGCGGCAGTGAAGTTCGGGTTTGAGGTGATCGCCGCCTTTGCGGCGTTGAGGGTGTAGGCGAACGACGAATGGGGCTGCGCATTTTCCTGTAATTGTGGAGCGTCATTTACGATGACGTATATATATATATTAATATAAATTAATAAATGATGATATCCAAAGACCAATTTATAATACTAAAAAAACAACTTAAATACTCAAAGAACAACTTATAATACCCACAGTAACAATTTGTAAATGAATAATTAATTAATAAATAAATAAATAATACTCAAATAATAATTTATGATACCCGAAGAACAATTGAGTAATAAATGAATAATTAATAAATGAGTATACCCAAAGACCTATTTATATTACTCGAAAAATAACTTATAATACCCAAAGAACAATTTATAATACCCACAGTAACAATTTATCAATGAATAATTAATAATTAATAAAAAATACCCAATATAATACCCGAAGAACAATTGAGTAATAAGTGAGTATACCCAAAGACCTACTTATAATATTCGAAGAACAACTTATAATACCACAAAAATAATTTATAACACCATAGAACAATTTATAAATGAATAATTAATAAATAATATCCAAAGAATAAGCGAGTAATACCAGAAAAAGTCTAAGTTATACCCCAATAACAACTCACATATACCCCAAGAACAAATCTATATAATACCACAAAAATAATACACCAGAAACTCCTTATTAATACCTCAATTTACTAATACCTCAAGAACAAGTCTAATCAATACCCTAAGTTCAACTTGCTAATGCCTAAATTGCCAAAAAATACATAGTGCAGTGTGTACTGTATGTTTTCAAAAAATTAAATGAAAATCAAAACCGAATTGCATCATATGCACTTAGGTGTACATGAGAATTTGTCTTCATTTAAATAAATATATATATATATATATATATATATATATATATATATACATATATATGGGGTGGTTCCGGGGTTGGTCTGCCTAATACCAAGACTTGTCCCAAACCCGGTATGTTTTTGGTCAAATGGGTCCAAACCCTCCACGACATACGTTTGATTGGATTTTTACTCGGTCTATACAGGACGAGTTTGTGGCGGGTCTGAATTTGAATCCGCTCCATTGTCATCCCTATAATCAGGCTTGATCCACCGATACCTTGATACCCCGATCTATCGGTCATGTGTGAATGTTTAAAATAATGGATGGTAAAATAACACTTGTTAGCAACACTTTATTTTGGATTGTAATTTAAAAATTAAAACAATTTTAATCATGAGGCATTCATATATCGATTCAAAAAATATTATATTTACAAATTAGTTCAACAAATATATAATTGTCTTTTATACAGAATTATAATTTTTTTTATATAAAACTAATTTATAATTAACGTCATTTTTTTTCAACCAATTGTAAATTTTCTTTTAATCATATATACATGTGAGTGATAACTCTTGTCTTTTTCATGCCTGAAATCTAGAGGCCATAGTTGGTCCTTTTCGGAAATTGTGTGATGGTTCTGCACACTGAGCATAAGTTTTCTCTTCCTGTTTAGTAATTTGAATTTATTTGTAGTGTAAATCAAATATGTAGGCACACCATTTAACTCAATGTATTTTTACTTTGCATATTCTTCTGGGAGATGTTATAGCTTAATATATTTAGGGATGTTTGTTTCAAATTCTTCAATGGTAATGGGAATGAAATTTCATTTTCCTCCCTTATATATATTGAATGAGAGTCTATGTTCATGGTGGTTACATCATTAATGTTGTGCTCCTATTTTGGAAAAATTGACAAAAAATGAATGTTGTTGGTTGTGGTATGGGGAATTGATTGAAGATGATGATTATAAGGTGAGATGAATGTAATCAAATGAAGACAATGATTACCTTATTTAGGAGAAAAAACAATGCTATGTACCTCATTTATCTCATTACATATAATAATTGCTATGTGTATATTCCATTCCCATTATCATTGAGAAAAGCCCCCTTACATTTTGGTTGTAGAAATATAATAATAATAAAATAATCATATATGGGAATGGAGCTGCTGGAAATGATTATTCGTTTTTCTATTGATCCATTTTGGGATGCAATGAGTGATCATTAATTTTCAATAGCATAGGAATTAATGAGGGTAATTAATTATTGGGATGCAATAAATAGGGGAATTTTATTATGGAACTGTAGTGTGCCGTGCAGAGCTTCATCTTTTGTTTTAATGCATGTTATATCGACCACACAATTTGACCTGTGCTATACTTGAGCGGTCCCACCGTCCTAGACCAAAATACCCATATATGCTCTCTTTTCCATCTCTACCTATCTTCTCATTGAAATATGTATCCATTTTTTTTCTATACTTCCTTGTCTGTGCAACATAATTAAATAAATGAATTGATTCCACGTATTTTTATAAATTTGAAGTTTTATATATGATATTCCCTCTGTTCCGCAGGAATTTGCACACTTTTTTTATTTGGACGACCCACACAAATTTGCACACTACTAAAAAAGAAAGCATTGATTTATGTGTACACTCATAAATATATATATATATATATATATTTATCCATATACCACTACTTTATATTCCCTCCGTCCCGAAACTACTTTCATAGTAGTTCCGGGCATGCGAATTAAGAAAAAAATAAGTATGTGAGTGTAAAGTTAAATAATAAAATAACAAAAAATGTACTTTATTGATTTTTGTGAGTGTAAAAAGTTTCATTTTTAGGTGTGTGAAAGAAGAGTTGGGACGTCCAAATAAGGAAAGTATGAAAGTAATTTTGGAACGGAGGGAGTATATAAAACTTATTTTTCTTAAAAAATGTGTCGTCTTGTAGGGTGCAAATTTCTAAAGGACAGAGGGAGTATAAATTTTTTATAATATCAAAATCCATGCCCATTCAATGGGTTGAGTTTTATTCCTGCTGAAAGAATTATACCCTTATTAATTTGTCTACTCTAAGAATTTCCTAAATGAAAAAGTTAACAAATCAGCTCATCAGCTGAATTCTTTCATAATATTTTGTTAAAAACAACTCCACCTATATTAATTTGTTGACTAATTGCCTATAAGATGGAATTCTTTCGTAACACATGCATTGATCTATTGTATGATACAACAACATAAAGCTCTATTGGGCTGTGCTAGCAGTATAGCATAAAAAATAACTCATATCTATGCACAACAAAAATTAAGTATCAGTGTTGATCATATAAATATTATTTTTATGCATATGAAGTATTACTTCATAAAAATTATATATATATTTTTAAATAGAGGCACTTCGTGCACAATAATGACACTTCTTCAATTCCATAGAAATTTCTAAACTTTTTTTATTTGGACGTCCCACACAAATTTGCACATGACTAAAAAAGAAAATTAAATAATGATTTGCGTGCACAGTTACAAACATATTTACCCATATGATATTACTTTATATATAAAATATAGGAATTTTTACACTTTGGTCATGTAAATACCTTATTATTCAAGTTTAGTCAACCACTTTTTAAAAATACCAAAGTAGTCAAAAAGCAATACACATTGGTCAGTGGGTCCTACACCTTTTGCTCCCCCACTTATACCGTTTAACCACCCACCAACACCCCCACACCCAACACCCCCCTGCTCATTCTGTGGAAATCCACAATGGAATTCACAGCAAAATCCGGCGGATAAACCGTATTACCAGGTAATCTCATTACCCTGAATTTGAATTTTCAAATTGTAGCTTGTATCATTTTTCTCATCCGATTCTTGCTGCCAATTTCAAGTGGGAACTTCTCTGCTCTCAACCAACGCTTGCGTTTATGCGAAATGGATGTGTGTACGATTCTTGCTGCCAAATACAAGGGCGAATGCAAATTCATCTCAGTCCGATCATCCGATACATTCCATTGTATCCAGAATCAAGTTATTGGTAAGTGGACTGAACTCCAAAAGTCTTCATTTTCGTTTCATGTTCTGTCGGCAATTTTGAGAACGTTGCATTGGAGAGTGATGATGATCTAACAAATATTCGTACTATTTCCTCTAATTTATCACTAAAATTAGTCACTGCTGATGTGTGTGAATTCGCCCCCACTCCCCCGAATGATCAGTTTGGTGCAATCCCATCCTGTAGTTCAAATGATAATGAAGCTTTTGTTTTTTGTGCGCCATTTTCTTTCCCCAATTATGTTGTATGCCCGTTGGTTGACAAGAATTCTTATCTATCTGATAATTGGGGTGATCAGTTTAAAAGTGGTATTGGGACAGTGTTTCAGGGTGGTAGTGATGATTTTAAGGTTTGTCTTAGAAAGTATGCAACCAAAATGAGTTTTAGGTTCAAGTTTTTGAGGAATAATTCTGAATACATACATGTTACTTGTCGGGAGTCTCTCACTTTTGGGTGTGAATGGTTTATTCGAGCCAAATTAGTTCATGGTTGTGGAGCTTTTATTATATATAAGGCAAATTTCACCTATAGATGTGTAGGAATGTTGTATTCTGATAAGACAAAAAGGCTCTACCCTAAATTATAGGAAAACTTCTTATTGGTGATGTGAAAAGTAATCCCGATATGGGGGGAAAAGATGTGGCAGCTGTTTTTCAAAATTCTTATGGATATGAGATCCCATACCATAGAGCTTATAGGGCTGTTGAATCAGCTAAGGAACAGATATTTGGTAGCTATGATGATTCATATGGAGAATTACGCTGGTATACGGCAGCTCTGCAACGTACTAATCCGGGTAGTATTGTTGAACTTCAAGAAAACAACACTTCTCATCGTTTTGAACGTTTGTTCATTGCATTGAATGCATGTGTTGAGGGTTTTAAGTTCTGCAGGCCATTGTTATTCATTGATGGCACCTTCCTTAGGGGTTGAGCAAAGGGCACACTACTTGTTGCAACTGCATAAGATGGCAATGACGGTAACATTCTGAAAAAAAAAAATTTGTATAATTTTTTTGTCATGAGTCTGACTTCTTCATGTGATTTTGTGTTCTAGGTTTGTTTCCAGTGGCATTTGCCCTTGTATCTGCAGAAAACACATCCAACTGGGAGTAGTTTATAAGGAAAATTAAGGAAAATATCAGGCATGAGAGGGAAATTATATACATATTTGATAGGAATACCGGAATCCTTTCTGCACTAAATGTTGTCTTCAAGGAACCCAAGCATTTCTACTGTTTTTGGCACCTGCTAAACAATCTTAAGGGACGTTTTTCATCTGGTTGGATAAACACTCAACGAGAGGATCTAGGTGAACTTTTCAGGTTAGTTGCATATGCACCTGATGAGCGACTTTTCAACCAGAAGATGGAATTGTTTAAACATATAGGAGGTAAGATTGCGGAAGAATGGGTAGCCCAACTCCCCTTTGAAAAGTGGGCAGTTGCATATTCACCTCACATAAAAAGGTATGGTGAGATGACCTCAAATGCTGCAGAGTCGTTTAATGCTTGGATTGTTGAAGCAAGATCATTGCTCGTCACCAAGAAGCTAGATTGGATTCGTCAGAATATTGCGGCTTGGTTTGTTAAAAGGAGGAAAGATGCAAATGAGTGGACTGCTGCACTTGTCCCAGGGAAACAAACTGATTGGGACCACATGTTTGACATTGGGAAAGCGTGGGTTGTGGCATTGTCACCAAGTGGAGTTTTTGAGGTACACAACGATGTTTCTTGTACGGTCAATTTGAGGAGCCATAAATGTTCATGTAGGCAGTGGTATGTAACGGGGTTCCCCTGCGTTCATACTGTGACCGTGATATCAAGAAACTGCCCTTCCATTTTCACGTACGTGGATAAATACTTTTTCTCGACATTGTACATTATGTGTTACAAGGAAGATGTAAACCCCATTCCAGATACTATTAGTTTTGAATGTGAACCTCCAGCCGATCAACCCAAGTTGCTTCCCCCAACCCTTAAGCGGAAACCTGGTCGTCCCAAAAAACTAAGAAACCCCTCGTATGGAGAGTATCCCAAAAAGAAACCGAAACTCTGTGGTTTATGTGGCAAGAGGGGAATACATGATCCAAGATGCACCAAAGCACAAACGTCAAATCCAGGGGTCTACAATTGAAGAGGTACACTGCTTGCAATCCATTCTATATTATTTTTTTCAAACTTTTGTTATATTCCATATAAAATAAATCAACATATATAGGTCTCTGCGATAAATTCAATTTTTTATTTTGCAGTGGTTGGTAAGCTTTATTTTAGGGGGATATACTACAAAACCTCGAACAAAAGGTATGAATCATATCTTTGTGCACAGTAAAGTTTTTTGTGTGCTTTTTGGGGTGACTTTATCTGATTTCCATGTTGCCCATTTTTATATAATGTATTCCAGCTCTTTGTACTGTTTGGTAAACACTGCTGATGGTGTTTTTTAATTGAAAATCTGGTCTTTTATATTTTGTAATCCTCATAATGCTTGTAACAGTTTTATTTGTCAGCACATTAGTCAGATTTTCTGTCACCAGAACTAAATATTGATTTAGATATATACTTTCAATCACTGAATATATAAGGACCCTAGAATGCCCCACTGTTTACATTACCAAGTTTATGTTAGGTGGGCTGTTACAATAACTTACAGACAATGAAACTAACATAGCTAAGGAATGCCTCAGTTTTCCCTAATGCTGATAGAACAATGAAACTAAAATAGCTATTACAATAAATGTTACTATATTTCCAACCAACAATGTTGGCAATGTTATCTGATATGTGCTCTTGTTATTCCTTGTTAGGGCTCTTGTATTACATTCTTGCTCTTCATTGATAGGACTTGAGATGTCTCCATGTGTAAATTGGGGAGGCTCACCTTCTATTGGACTGCACCAGTGCGAGAAACCATGTTGGCGGCAAAAGTAGAACAACCGTCCTTGATTTTTTGGTGATTCCGAAACTAGAATGGATGCCGGAGTGTTGCAGGCACGGAAAAACAACCTGCTGTACCTCAGATATGCAGCAATGTTTGAATGGGAGCTTGACTGTGCCATCCCCTAGCTATGAAAAAATGTGCAGAATTAGAGTATGAGCAATGGGAAGATTTTCTTTGTTGAATGCAACACCCCTTAACATTCTGCTCTTTATATAGGGTTTTTCTTTGTTTTTTTTTCAACATTTCCTGGAGTTTGTAAAAACGGTAACCTCTTGTTCTTATCTATAAAGCTGCAAATTGTCCTATTTTCATCTCTTTTTCAACAGTTATGTACTCAGGTTGAGTTTTTCTAACGACTATTATGTTCTTATCTATAAAGCTGCAAATTGTGAGCTGGGCCATTCTATTTGCACTATTTTAAGTATCCTGTTTTTTTTTTTTATTAATTCTGAGCACAGACCCAAATATGTGAGCATTAGATTAAATATGGTGTTTCCTGGTTTTTTAATTTGGTGATGTGCAAAGCCCAACATGTGCAACAACAGAATGCGCAAGGACCAGAATGTGCAACCCTTTTTCTGCCCCCCTTGTGCAAGCATATGTTGTGCAAGGCCCATATGTGCAAGCCCAAACCAGAGTGTGCAAGGCCCATCTTGTGCAATCCTTTTTTTACCCTGTGCAAGCCCAGAGTGTGCAAGACCAATTTTTAAAAAGACCCATTTGTGCGAGTCCAATTTTTTCCCTGTGCAAGCCCAGTCGTGCAAGCCCACTTGTTTTACACTGTGCAAGCCCACGAATGTGCAGCCTACTTTGCACAACCTGTATTTATTTTGGTGCAAGCCCAGTTTGCACACACTTATTTTTTTTCTTTTTTTTTTGGGCCCAGATTCGTAGAAGGCCAGACTTATAATCGATCCAAATATATATATGCAGATATATTCTTACCACCTTTGCGTAGCTTATAGATATATGTAAAGAAGGAAAACAGAACACAGCATGTAGATAACAAAAATAATCTATTCCCCTGAACACAACATGTATATCTTTGCCATTTACAGCACCCAGCATATGCATATCATTTTTACAGCCCTGAATTAATATCATTTACAATTCACAAAACTAACATTTATACCATCATTTATCAATCTTCACAAAAAAACACATCACCAGTACAGCTTAAAAAAAACATCACCCCAGCAGCAACAACCTTCATCAGCTACGATAACCTCAAGCTTTCTACAACATACTCTTTCACCCACGTCCCCCTCCACATGTTCTCCAAATACGGCCCACGATATGCACTCGTTTGCATATTAAAGATATAGAATGTCCCCAACGGAAATAGCTGACATAGTAGTTCCTCATCATTACCATCAATCGACACTAATGGATTTAAAGTGTATTGAACATTAAACAATGAAAGTCCGGGGTCCAGAACAATTGTTCTTGCCCTCCAGGAGTCTGGTTTCGAAATGTCATCCAAGATCCACAATTTAAAAACATTCCCCTCATCAACATGCTGTGTACAGAACAAAACCATCCTAGAATCATCCAAGGCCCTAAGCATAAAGTCCTTGTTTATAGCACAATTTTCGGAAAGCAAAATTCTTTGATAAGATCTGTTCTCCAGACTAAACGACACAATGAATTGGGCTTCATTGTTCATTACAATCCAATGTAAACTTCCAGAAACACAGACACCTGGAATTCCTAAGGGATCCTTAAATGGGAAATCAGGGACATGCACCAATTCATTTGAATTCGAGGAATACAATCTAACATCACAACAAAAACTTTCGGTTTGGTACACTGTGACTCTAAGCACCATTAAATCCCCAGTTCTTAAGTTACTACCCACTCCAAAGAACACAGATGCAATATCATATGAATTTGGAAACGGAATGTAACAAAATGGAATGTCACACATTTTACAGGTGGTGGGGTTGTGGATGTATAACTTGTCTGACCAAGAAGTGAACAGGGCAAGCCCTCTCCAGAAAGCCATCACCTCTCTTGGGGCCTCGTATTCAGTCCAGACTTTGTTGTTTTTCAAAGATCCTTCCTTTGTTGCCCTGTAATACAATGGAACATTCCCATACTCTACCCCCTAAAAATCACCAATTTTAGTTGGGCTCTCATTTGGGCTTCATGAATATTGATGAAACCTCTGCTCGAAAAAATGTCCCGGAACCTCCTGCACTCACATTTCAACCCACCCAGGAGTTTGGCACGAAACATGGAGAATATGTACTCCACAACATCATCCGATAGTTCTTGAAGAATCCGTCGCGTAAACAAAAGATTTGCCATTATTTCTTCCCTGGAAATTTCATTTGAAAAGTTTCGTCGCCTAACTAAACGATTTGCCATTCTCTCTTCCCTCGAATTTTCCATGGTAAAGTTTGGTTTATCGGAATGTGTGCTATCTCTCTCTTTGTTCTTTGGAGAGTTTTTGAGTCCTCCTCTTTTTTTGTTATAAGAGAACCTGGAGTTGTAATATTCGTATTTTTTATCCAAAGTGTCTTTTCAAGAACAATCAATCAATTTTGTAATTAATGCAGAATTCGAAAAGCGAAGAAAATTATTGGTTGGTTTGATTAATCTTTTTTAGAACAAGAAACTGTAATAACAAAAAAAGGTGGGCAATGGGTATTTTTGTCTTTTCCCCCCGTTTTTATTGCAGTATTTTTTATTATTTTTAAAATGTTCTTCTGCAAAAAGAATTCATTTTCAGCATTTTTTTACAAGGATTTATTATTTTTGTTAAATCTTCTCTCAACTTAAAACAACCAAATATACAAATTTTTCTTTTTTGTTTTTTGTTTTTCTTTAAGTATTTTTTATAACTTAACTTAAAAAATGACAAAAAAATTTTCCTGAAGGTTTTTTTTTTGTTTTTTTTCAGTAGTAAATGTGTATTAATTCTATAATATATCAATAATCCCAAAAGGCCCAGCATGCACAGGGCCCATATTTTTTATTCTTTTTTTGGTGAATAAGTGGGCCTTGCACATTGGAAAAATTGCACAGTGAAAAAATTTCACACGTCACAATTTGCTCAGTTTTTTTTTTTGTTTTTCTTCAAGTGTTTTTTATAACTTAACTTAAAAAATGACAAAATATTTTTCCTGAAGGTTTTTTTTTTCAGTAGTAAATGTGTATTAATTCTCGAATATATCAATAATCCCAAAAGGCACAGCATGCACAGGGCCCATATTAATATCTGGTCTTTGCACATGAAAAAATAATGCACACGGTCCAACACTGCACAAAGCCCATATTGCACAAAGTACCCCCATTTTTTGCACCCAAAAAATATATTAACATCTGAAAAGAGATAAAATTTTTGGTTCTTTTGTATGGGAAATATCTAGGCCTTGCATTTGAAATTACGTTGCACACAATCGGCCGTTGCACAGAAAATGGAATTACACACAAAAAGGCCCAGCATGCACAGGGCCAAATATTAACAATTTTTTTTTTTGGTGAATAAGTGGGCCTTGCACAGGGAAAAAATGCACACGGGCCCAACAATGCACAAAGCCCATATTGCACTTTAGTACCCCTGTTGCACACCCTAGCCCCAAAACCCTTGCACTTGGAAAATAGGTTGCACACAGGGGGGCATTTGCACAGGGTGGGCTTTGCACAGAAAAATAAATAAAAATATGCACCCGGCCCAAATTGCACACGACCCAATTTGCACAGAGCCCAGTTGCACATGCCCCAACGAAAAACTTACCCCTTATTAGAGTTATTACGAACCCAAAAATTAGTCAGTAGGTTGCACAGAGTCCAGTTGCACAGGCCGAGATGCACAGCGTCCAGTTGCACAGGCCCAATTACACTGACCCAAATTGCATTGATATCAATGAATATCTACCCTTATTAGTGTTAGCATAGTGGACTTTATTGCTCGTATTGGGGTCCTTTTTTCACATTCATTCTGTAATTATTCCTAGAATTGACATTCCAAAATCATACATACACAAACTTCCAAAATCATACAAATCATACATACGCAAACCTTCCAAAATCATACATTCTAAAATTAGTACCATTCATTACAAATTCATTTGTCACACACCCCATGTAATGGATTGTTAACTGCACAAAAGAATCAGCTTTACAGCATATACAAAACACCATGCATAAAAGGCCAACTATCTAAAAAGCATAAAGCATGGTAAAAAACCATCTGCACAAAAAAATCAGTGTAGAATGTTTCTGATTTGAACAAACTAAATACACATACAAACTAAGCCTTCGCATTACTTGGATCCACGAACCATTTCGCCATACGAGAATGATAATTCCCAGCTGATACCTCACTGTATTCCCCTTTACGAGGTGGCTTACCAGTCACAACCTTCTCAATGTGATAGCACACTATCACACCACAATCAACTGTGGAAGACGCTTGTTGAAGACAATCCTCGGACACAGGTTCAACCAATTTAGTTTTCAAGAAACTATGTGTAGTATCTGCTCTAAATAATCCACCTCCTCTTTAGCCATTTTCTTCACAGCAATACAAGATACATCCAACCTATTCAAGCCCTTGTTGTGCACACTTGCTTTTGTTCGCAGATCATCACAATCATCTTCTTCAATGCACACCACCCCTTCATGTATCTTTGTCAGTTCAGGAGTTGGAAGTTGAGGTGACACCTGTACCACCCTCATATCATCATCTTCAGTGCGTCCTTTGACCCTCATAATCATGCTGCTTGGATTTTGATTCGTGGGTGATTCCTTGTTATCCTTTGCACACGGGGTTATCGCAGATTTTGTGTTTTCTTTAAATTTCTGTACAGCATCAGCCTCTAAATTAACAACCTCCACCACGCCTTTTTCTACATTTCTGCCAGTGGCTCTGTTAATCTACAAACCCGTCTGACAATTACCCTTAGTGTTTGCTTGTTTCAAGTCCACAAGGTCATCTTTCTGTTTTCCTCCACTAAACACGTACTCTACGGGCTGCTGGTTCTTCATTTCTCCATGTTTTCCCTGCTGTTCCACTTGATCTCGTGCTTTCCTTTCCCTCCACTCCACAAGTTCTTCCTTCTATTTTCCTCCACTGGACACATACTCTACGGGCTGCTGGTTCTTCATTTCTCCATGTCTTTTCTGTTGTTCCATTTGCTCTCGTGCATTCCTGTCACTCTCAATGCATTGCACATTTTCAACAATCAATTTCTTCATGTACTCATTCATCTTCTTCAAGTCTTCATTATCTCTTTCTGGGCGATGTGTCTTCTCAACTGCATCAAGTAGGTCCAGGTTCCGCTGGTCAGAATATATCTGTGTTGCACTTGGAACTGAGAGCTCCTCAATCTTGAGTTTTAATTCTTCATTCTCCATTTTCAATTCATGCACCTCATCCTGCTTCATCTTCATATTTTTGTGAAATTGATCTTCTGCATTGCTGAGTTGGAGCTTTATTTTGATTACTGCAGCTTTAAGTTTCTCATATGCTTCATCCTTCACCTTCATCAGCAAATTCAATTCCACTATCTTCTCCTCTTTCATTTGTATTTCCCTTTCATAATTTCCCTTAGCAGCAGAAGCATCACGCATTTTAATTTGCAAATCAGGTGAGAGATTGACACGAACATTGTACAAGTTAGCTGTTCCAGCTTCTACGCCAGTCTCGTTCTCAACCTTATCCCACACTCTGAAACAACTCCATCTCTGCCCATAGTACGTCCGCTGTTATCATTGTTCGAATAATAACATGAAATATTCCTTATAATTTTGGTTGTCTCTTCTGAAATTTGTGACAGACCAATGCAAAAACTTGGAGAATTATCGTCACGTGTTGTCATCAACGTCTGTTCATTTGGAGCCGTCCCTGAACCTCCATCTGCGAATTTGTAAATCTAAATTAATAAAAATATTTACAAAAAAACTTGTTCCTTTCCCAAAAATTGCAATCATCTTACCCAAACAACCTTTGGCCTCCTTTATGCTCCCAGCATCTGCAGGTAATATTGGCCCGGACTTTATATGTACTGAACTGTTGGTTGGCATCCTATCTCCTCGTACTTCTTTACAACCTGATGTCCCAGCATCAAATCTCTTATCTTCATCTCCATTTGTATATGTATTTGACTCATGTCTACTTCTTGTTGGAGTGCCAAAGCTCTTTTCAAAATTTTGATGCTTTTCAGCCTCCTTCTCTATCTGCAGTTGTGTTTTTTGGTGGCATTCTGACTGCGGGCTACACTCTTGCTTCTCATCTCCACTGGGATCCAAATCTGAACAATAGGCTTTAAACTTGTTGCAGATATCATCATCTAACTCTGATTGTTGGAATAGCTCTATCAAACGCATACATTTATCCTCTATGGAAATGGACTTTAACACTTTCCTGTTTACCTGCAATAGAATCCACAAGAAGTTAGATTTATAATATACAAATATTATATTAGACAAGATTTTTGTTAATGAACTTACACAATCCAGCTCTCCAAGCCTAATCGACGAGAATGCAGAATGGAATTTACCCATGTCCCACTTCATAAAACGAGGAAAGCAGTTTCCTCTTGGTTTCAAAATATTTGCATGTTCACAAAGCCAATACTGCATTTATAAATAACATAAAATCATGAATTAATGTAAAACAAACTTATTAATAAATATATAAACCCATGCAAGGACTTACCGTAAGTATTAGAGCACAACCTTCAGATTTCATCGTCAGACTTGATAGCAGCTGCGATCGAAGCATATCAACCACGAATCCAGCCCAATCATAGCTGTAAACTTGAAAAAAATCTTCCAAGTATTCTGTGATGGAGCAGGAGATTGCTCCATTTTGATTTGGCGAAAGAATTGCAGCCATAAAGTAGAGGCGCACCAACCGAGCAGTGTCTAGAACACTATGCCTGTCATTTCTCTCTACTGTCTTTTTAATTCTGTCTAGTATATGGGGTTTATACAACACAAACTGCACATTCCTATTTGTAATCAGGTCCCTAAAGCAGCATTTAACCTAATCTGGATTCCTATGACCCTCACTTCTCAAAGTGATGTTTCTAGTTCCACAACCAATCCCAAATATAAGCTTCGCATCCATTGTAGTTATAGACAAGTAATTTCCACCTATGACAAAATCACCAGTTTCCTTGTCAAAGCACCTAACAATTTTCCTAATGTCATCCTCGTACTTAAAACAACTTTTCATCAGTTCCTCATGCTTCCCAACATACACAGCTTCGAACAAAAACCAAAATGGTGTCATCTTTATTGCCTTCATGTGATTATCCCCAAATCTCACAGTGTTAATCTCCTTGATAGCAGTTCTTAGGTTTGAACGATAATAAGTTTCACTTTTAGTAACCTCCTAGTAATATAATTCAAGTTACATAAGCACTAAAGTTAAATATTCATCAAACAAAAAATGTATTTTTCATAATATTCAAGTAGTGTTACCAAAAGGATTGTTTGGCCTAAGAATTAGACACTTCCCTGGGCTGCCTTTATACGTCCTTTCATCACGTAAATCCCCATGATTATCCTTTTTCTTCATCCCTTTATTGGCACGATACTCTTCTATTGAAGAAAGTTCAAGACAACCATTAACATGTAACCTCATAACAGTGAAATTTAACATGTAACCTCTAATGAAGAATTTTTTTTTTTGTGCAGCATAATATGATTACCTTCTCCAACCTTTTTCCTTTTCCTGTCCCTAACCCGCTCTTTTCCCTTCGCTGGCACTCCCTGATAAGTTGTTTCATAGTCCAAATCTAAAATCAAATTTGAAAATGGTAAAAAAAAAATTATATTTTAACATATTGAAACTTAGACAAAGTTTTTGAAGCTGAAAAAAATTGCAGGTATCTAAGAACCTTCATCTCTCCTTCTATTTCGATCTATATCAATGCATCTTGAACGAACAGCAGCATGACTAAGATGATAGTTTGAATCAAATTCAACTCTTCTGCGAGGATGGTCCTTTTCACGTACTGAAAAATTAGGTCATTGATTTTCACTTTAGATTGTTTTAACATAATTTAATTATAAATGCGTAATGATGAATATATTTGACATACCTCCTTTCTTTGGTGAAAGTTCGCTCATCTTGATAGGAGTTCTTGCATTATATCTTTTCCTTTGCATATCCGCACTCACCTCTTCCACTAAATTATCAATATATATTAAGGTCACTAACTAATCTAAAAAAATGTAAATATTAATAAATATGATGGATTGCATTAGGAGGATAACAAATCATTTTTTTGATTGGATGTTTTGTTAACATCAGTTCCCCAGCTTGCAGAATATGGCTTCCTATGTGATCTATGACTTTCGGATCCTATGTTTCAAAAAACTTACATTAACAACAACAAAACTATAACAAGGTAGGATATCTTAGTACAAATTATTATATACGACATTATCACCTTTATGTTTGTTATCATCTTGTTCGTGCCTTCTACTGGACTTTGGGTTAGGAGTTTTCTCTGAAAAGATGTACCTTGCTATAAAATAATCTTTTTTTGTCTTGGGTAAAGAACAAAATAAAAGCGATTTGAAAAACACACCTTTGTTCTTCAGAATTGAATCCTGAACACTCTTATCTTTCCCAGGCGGATGATGCTTAGTATGTGAACCAGGACTATCATATTCTAAAACATCAATAACAGAATGATCATCGAAAAATGTATTCTTATATTAGACTTTGCATCTTCCAAATCTTTTGCATATAAACAAAATGTAAAAAGGTTGAAATATGATAATAAGACTAAACTGTTTGCATGTTTGTCGCCTTCTTCATCGCAAAGTTTACATTTCATTCTTCTAGCATATCTTTCATTCCTTGACATTGTTAATACTACCTTACAAGAAATAAAAAGCTAACCAAGAACTATATCGGTGTATATAACATAATGAATTCAATGTCATGTATATTTGGTGTATTACCTCTCTTGCCTGAAGGAGAGCACACTCTTCACTGTACTTGAAGAAGAGAACTCTCCCAAAATCGGGGGGGAGTCTACAACAAAGGAATTTTGGAACTTTTGATACTGAAAAGGGGGGATTTTGAAATGGGGAATGTTTTTTGAAATTCAAATGAAATGAAATTGGAATTCCAGATAAGTTATCTTATACACCAACGCGCAGCCCAGACCTTGAAGTTTAATCAATTGTCTTCCAGAAAATATCCGTTGAACTCTTGCTCCGTGAAGATTTTGGCAGCGTTGCACCGATTACCGAGCGAAACTGGGGGTGGGTAGCTGATGGATTGGTGGAGGGTGGAATTGGAATCACAGGGGGGTGGGGTTTTTTAATATGTGGGCCCAATTGATCATTCTTCAATTTTTAAAAAGTAGCTGACTATTCTGTATATAATAGTGTTGTAACTGACCATTTTGTCACTCACCCTAAAATATATATATTTTTTAAAAAAATTGTCATTTTGTACCTTAAAAAAAGAAAATAAAAGTTTAAGAAAAAGTTTATTGTAAACCAATATTTATCGTATTTACTCAAAATTATATTAGTTAGCGTATAATATCAGGGCACATAATTGGTTTAAGATGAGGACTATTGCGGCTTTCCATGGTTTTGGTGGTCATATAATTTAGGAAATAAGTGATTACTTGGCTATGGAGATCATTCCCCAAATATTATTCTTTCTTTCTTTGTTTTGATTTCTAAGGAGCTTCACTTATATTTTTGTAAATCCTATTAATGAGTTTTTCACTGATTTTTTCATTAAGTAGGTTTTAATGAGGTTCCGCTATAACTTGATAGGATTGTGACCTTTTTTTTATATCTATAAATTACTATAGAGTTCAAGCAATTAAAAAAGTCTAAATGTATTATTATATATTTATAAGTAATATGTGTATTATAAGTATAGTGCACATAATATGAATCAACAGATATTCATAGTGTATATTAGTTAAAGTATTTGTACATCAATTGATAATATCTTGTCCACTCGGTTTGGTGGGTTTATAAAGGATTACTTGTGCAACTTTCAGTATGAGTTTGTCCCTGGTCGAAGTATTCATACTTTTATTGCGCTTGCTTCCTCTGCCATTAATAGGCTTAGTCCAAAAGGTGTTAATAATGTTTTTGTCAAGATTGACATTACAAAGGCCTTTTATACGGTGGATTGAGATTTTTTACATGCGGTTTTGCTTAGGATGGATTTCTCTTATAAGTTTTTGACTTTGGTTAATTCGATACTTTGGTCTGCACATATCTCGATCCTTGTTAATGGGCAGCCGATTGGTTTTTTTGGGTGCACAAGGGGTGTCCTTCAGGGTGATCCTCTCTCCCCTATTCTTTTCTGCTTGGCGGAGGAGGCTTTAGGAAGATTGTTGGAATGGGCTGATGGGAGGAAAAGGTTCATGTCTATTCATAGACTGCCTCGTTATCTTTTCTATGCAGACGACATAATGATTCTCATGAAGGCAACACATAAGGATGTAGATTCATTGAAGATGATCTTAGAGATTTACGGTTCCATGTCAGGGCAGCGTTTTAATCCGGCTAAGTCCCGGGCTTTGTTTGGAAAGTCGGTTGACTTGTCAATCAAGCATCATTTGTCGGTTACTTTGGGTATTTTGGAGGGCTCGCTACCAGTCAAATATTTAGGGGTACCTTTTGTAATACCCGGATTAAATAAAGTATTTTTTTATTTAAGTTTAAGTTGTAATTTTTGATTTAATTTCGTGGTTCTATTATTTGAGAATTAAGTTTTAAGATAAAAAAATTGGGCTTCTTGTGGTTGAGAATTAAATTAAATTTTATTTGGATTAATGAGTATTTTTAAATAAAGATTTTACTATTAAAAGAAATAGAGGGAATAACCAATTTTTAGAGGAGACAATAAGAATTAATTGTAGATACTTGGGTTTGTCCTTTATTTTATGCTATTTAGTATAATATTATTTGTGGTTTATTTTGTATTTTAAGTGAATTGAATTTCTTTTAATGGGTTAAGTCTACCGATGAATTTGGATTGCAAGAGCAGGAGCATTAAGAGGATTAATGTTTCAATTAATTTTTTTTAAGCGGTTAAATGGATTTCTAACGTGTGAATTCATGGTTTGGCAAAGCAACTCATGCCTTTTATTAGGTTTGGGGTAACCGACTTTGGTTGATAAGTTTAGAGGTGGATAGGAATTCTTTTCTTATTCCATAGCATGGAGATGGGCGTGAGTTTAAATTATTATAATAAGATCGATAGGTTTAGTCACTTCTTTCTTTTCTTAATAGGAAATGAAATGTGTGCATTTTGGTTTGGTTAAAAGGGATACATTTGAGTATCAAATTTGGCTTAGATAGGCAGTGAGTGAGAGTACTTCTCTCGGTTAAAAGAAAAAGAGAGGACGTGTTCGGATTTAGCAAGTTAAGGTTTGAGGATCAGACGCCGTTCGCCGTACGTACACTTTTATTTACGAAGTTTCTACAAATCAAAGGTGGGGGTTAGTTCACTATTTTCTTTTAAGATATTGTGTTGCTTATGTTGTCATTGTATATGTTTTGCATGAATTTTAAAATATAGTCTACGTGACGAAAAAAAATAGTCTGTGTGACGAACAATGTCTACGTGAAGAAAATGCTTTTATGAAGATAGTCTACATGACGAAAACTTTCAGCTTGCATGATATATATTGATGCTCGTAAGTTTACCGATTTCTTAATTGGGAACAGTTATTTTCTCCCACTGAGCTTGTTGTTTTGCTCACCCCTTACCAATTAATATTTTCAGATTTCCCTAGATGACGGGTTACGGCGTGGAGTGGTGATGTGATCGGTTCTGTAATTTAAATTACAATCAATTATTTATTAGTTAAATGATTTGTTGTTTTGTCAAATGTTCTTTTTAGGAAAAAGATGTTTAGAATTTGAATGCTTAGACATTGAATATTATAAGAAAGGATAAAGCATGCATGAAGTTTCAATTTCTTTATTTTGGATTTGTGGTACTACATGTGCTATTGATTAGACAAGTTCAAATACACTGGAAAGTGATATTATTTTTGTAAGATAAATTTCTTTGCGTGGTGTATTTTAATTAGAGTTATTATACCAATTTTGATAACAAATATATGTTTGAAACTCTTTAGATTTCTTTTAAGTAAATAGTTAAAATTAATTTTCTAAAAGTTATGGGACATTATCTTCAAGTTTTATAATATTAAGTCGTTTTTATTATACACTTTAAATATTTTTATTAAATGGTCCAACAACTTTAATTTCCAAATCTTAGCAAATTAATTTTATCTCTAATTTAAATCTCAAATTTATTATTTGTTACTAGTCTTAAAAATTGAGCTTTTAGTTTATAATTAAGCTATTATATTATTAAAATGAATGACTTATTAGTAGCTCGCAGAATTAGTCCTTTAACTTTCTTCACGAATTTTCGTTATTAAAAATTCTATAAGATTTAATTTTATAGTTCACGCCTCAATTTAGTTCCTTTTAAACCCTTTTATTTATAATTGTACCTTCTGAAAAATGGGGCGTGACACCTTTATTTGTGGGAATGCCGAAGGTTGCACATCTACAACCCCTTGCGGATCAAATCTTATGCAAATTCCCGAGATGGAAAGGGAAGTCACTTTCCTTGGCAGGGCGTCTCTGTCTCTTAAATTTGGCGATCTCTTCCTCTCTGGTACACTCTATGATGGTTTATAAGTGACCGTCTCTGTTGATTTCGTCTATTGAGAGGGCGATGAAGAATTTTCTTTGGACGGGGGATATTTTGAAGTGTAATAATTCTTGTTTGGTGCAATGGAAGCGAGTTTGCTCACCCTTGCAGGAGGGGGGATTGGGTATTCGGTCTTTCAGGATTGCGAACTAATCTTATACTTTCAAATTGGCGTGGGACAACTATACTTCTCAGTCGGCTGATTTTTAGCTTTTACATTGGTATTTCTTCAACAAGTCTAGGCGTTTGAAGTTTCGCAATGGTACTTCTTCTATTTGGGATGGTATTCATTTGCATTTTGCTAGAATTCAAGAGGATGTTTGTTGGATAAATGGGCAGACTTCAAGGGTGAACTTTTGGAATGATAATTGGCTTGGGTATGTCATCTCGGATCTGCTACATATTCCTTGGTCGGTTGCGAAGAATTTGAAATGGGTAGTAGTGGATTTTTTTTCCGATGGCTGTTGGCACTTCGAGCCTTCGTTCTCGAAATTGTATGGAGAGGTGGTGGGGGATATTTTGAACGTCCGCATTGCTTCAGGTGCTGATATGGCTGTTTGGTGCAAAACGGTTTCAGACCGGGTTGTTGCAAAGCTGGTGTTCGACGACTTGCGACAGAGATTTTGTAATACCCCGAACCAAATTAGATTTTTTCTATTTATATTATGTTTCATGGTATTATATTTATATATTTTTGCTTGATTGATCTTTTACTCCTTTGAGGACACTAAGTTTTAAAATGAGTAATTTCTATTTAACGGTTGGTTCAAAACCGGAACCGGAAGCACTCCTAGCACCGTAACTACGAATTGAATATTAATAAATCATTTGAACGAGTGAAATAAGATTCTAAATGGGATTTTAAGACCCTTTGGGTGTAAAATATTTATAAAAATAAAAAACCAAGACGTTTGTCGTCAAATGTCGAACCGAAAACTCTAAAATTTGAAAACTTCAATCCGACGAGTAATTACAGATCTTTATTAAGACTTAAGTAATAAAATGAGTTAAACACAAGTTTTAATTAATAAATACAAGATATAAAATTTTTGGGTTACAAAACGAGAAAAATATTAATTTTCAGAGCCCCAAATGCGACCGAAAAATATCCGTTTTCAACACCAAAAACTATATCACGTCCCAAAATACAATTAGAACTCAAATTTACTCAAACTTCTCTCCTAAATACCCTCACAACTGACACACATCTGATAGTTTGAAGATATGGAGTCAAAGTGTCCCATACCCCTAAATTAAGGAACCATGCTTTCTTTCCTACTCCCCAACTTTTCATACATACCCTTGACTTCTCCTATCCTCTCCTACTGCCCCTGGACCGGTCACATGCCCTCCATTTCCTTATATGTGAATTATCTTAGTTCATTTCCTACTTTGAGCAAAGAAACCCAAAGAAAAGAAAAATCCACAAACTCCCTTCTCACTCCCTCACTCAACTTTCGGTCACCATACTTACAAAGGGGAGAGAAATTTTCTTCTCCCATCTCCAACAATAAGAGAGCTTCCTTCCTCAAGTATCAAGAAATCCATGGAGTTAGTTTGAACGTTGGAGTCATTTCCTTGCAAAGAGGAAGCCAACATCTTTCCCTCTCTCTTTAAGTTCATGTTTTTCCTCTCAACTTCTCCTAACTTACTCCATCGCCTTGTTTTAGCTCAAAACCAAAGTATTCCTCCAAGTGGTGCTCCATTCCTACAAGCTTAAGGGTCAAGGGACAATAAAGCTTCTTTTGTTAACAAGAAAAAGGCTCCAAAGGTTGTAAAACCCCAACTCAAAACATTTGGTTTTCTTGCATGTATATGTGAGCTATGTGTGTTTATTATTCCATATTTTTAGAGACCATGAAACCCTAGGACTTTATTACTTTTCAATGTTCAAATTCATGATGAATGAAGTCTAGAATGATGTTTTTGAAGGTGTTAAAATGTTGGTTGCATGGTAGTTATGAAATAGAAAATGTAAGTGAAAGCATGCACACAAACCACACACTCTATGCACTGACCTCGAATTTCTTACAGAATTCGGACCTCATATATTATAAATTTTTGTATGATGTTTATATTTTTGGAAACTAAATCAAGTTATATTTCATTTGAATCTAGTTTGAGCATTTTTGGAGTTTTCATTAATAAGTTATGAATTTTCTAAGAAAGTGTGATAAAATGCTCCTTATTTCTAAAGTATGGATTTTCTGGGAGTAATCTGTTCATGAAAGAAAATTTTCAAAATTATGATAAATTACTAAATGAAGTTAAGTATCTGCATGATTTATTTCACGATATTAAGAGATGTGCAAATATTTTTACCAAAATTATTTCGAAAGTTGCTCAATTCTGGAAATTCTGGAACAATCTGCCATGTTTTTGAAACTAACCTAGAACTCATATTTTCCTAAACCAAATGACATGGAATAAATTTTATATGTAATTTAAACTTGATGGGGTAGTTACTGTAAAAATTTTACTGTTTTTGAATGAGTTTTGATATTTTTAGAAAATGCTCCAAGTTGGCGTAAGTGTGGGTCAACAAACTGCACTACTTGAGTATTGTTGATCATGTGTTATTTCCTTGTTAGAAGTAAAACAAATACTTTTCCATGATGAAACTAGTCTAAAGCCTTGGTAAATTCTATGTGAATGCATGAGTTATGTGAGTGGCATGACATTTAGTGTTGATTTTAGATTAAAGACCATATATTTCTTATTTGCCTTGAGAAAGGAAAATGGGAAGAACCTTATAAACTCCTAACAAACTTGAGTATGCTAAATGTACCTAGATAAGAACCTCTAGCTACTAATCAACTTAAAAGCTTTTAATTAACTTCTTAAGTGAATAAAAATGCTAAGTAAAGTGTATGTCCTTATCGGACTAATTGTGTAAACCTTAACAAGAATTCTAAAACATTAATAACTGAAATACAACGAATGGTGCTAGGTCTAAGTGTGCGAACGGTGACGAGGATTTTTGGTGAAAGGAACGGTGATTGTTTTTGCATAAAGGAAAGCGTTTAAGGTGGGTGACATTTACTGTATTGCCTTGAATACTATATGGACTGTTGGTGTATGCGGATGAAAATATTTTGACCTTCGGGTCCAGTTACGAGGTTATTACCCAAATGCCTACGGGCTATATGATAACATGTATCTCAAATGATATGTAATGGTCTGGCTTGTGTAGCTAGGCGCCATGGTGGAAAAGGGCCTACGGGCTATATGATAACAGGTTTCTCAAATGATACGTAATGGTCTGACTTGTGTAGCTAGGCGCCATGGTGGAAAAGGGCCTACGGGCTATATGATAACATGTATCTCAAATGATACGTAATGGTCTGGCTTGTGTAGCTAGGCGCCATGGAGGAAAAGGGCCTACGGGGTATATGATGAATGATGAGCAATGTTTTTATAAAAATGATATGTTTGCGTACTGCCAATCTGTATAATAGCATACATGTCACCCACACTGAGAATTCAATTCTCACCCCCTACTTTTAAATCTTTTCAGGTCTTGATGACAAGGAGTTTGCGCCAGTGGAGGGGTGATACTATTTCCCTACTAAAGTGTTTTAAATTACTCGTGAAAACGAGACTAGTAGTTTTAATATGACTTAACTAATATGCCGAGGCGATAAACGTTTATAATTTCCTCGATGATGGTGTGTAATATTTATTAGAACTGTCTATTTGCACCAAACTTTTATAACGATTGTGTGTGTGTGATATTTTGAAAATGGCCACTGCGTTTTTATAACCTTAATGTATGCTTCCGCTGTTCATGTGATGTTACTAGTAGTTTTCAAAAAAAAAAAAATTTAGTCCTGATTTTTGGTCACTAAGTGACGACTCGGGTTTCTAGAATGCCAAGAAACATTTTGGAAAACTAGGGCGTTACAGATTTAATGTGTCGCATCAATTTTCTTGGATTTGAAGATCCTTTATTCCTCGCTCACGGACCACCTTGGTCTGGAGAGCTTTATGGGTGGTGTCCCTACTTCAGATTGGGGATCGAGATTTGGGCTCGATAGACTCACGATATGCTTTTTTAGTCGTTCGAGCGAGGAGACTTTGGATTATCTCTTCGCAGATTGTTCTTTTGCCAGGGAAGTTTTTACTCACTTTGCCATTCTTTTTTGTTTTCACCTTGATTTTGGTAATGACTTTCATACTCTTTTTTCACAGGCTATTTTGAAACAACCTAGTGGGTAAATGGGGGATATTTGGAGGCTAGTGTTCATGACATGTGTTTGGAGCTTGTGAAACGTCCGCAATAGGTTTGTTCATGATGTTGTGGAGCCTTCCTCGAGGTGCTGTATTTCTTGGATCACATTGGCAATGATTGATGGAGCGCCGTTAATCAAATCTCCATCCAAAGGAACGGTGCAGGAATTGCAGGTTGCACGTTTTTTCCGAACCACTTTGATTCCGATGAGCCCTCAGATTTTTGTGAAAGTACGTTGGCAGCCCCCTCCGCCAGGGTGGATCAAGGTTAATGTTGATACATCTCGATTTTTTTGTGGGCGCAGTGTTTCGGAATCCAAGGGGCTTCTTTCTCGCAGCTTTTGCCCGTAAGGGAGGGTGGGGTTTTCCGCTTGAAGGGGAGATTGTTACGGGTCTCTTGGCTATCGAATTTTCTTTTAGTAATGGATGGAATCACTTGTGGCTTGAGTCGGATTCCTTGCTTGCCATCAATACTTTTAAGGGTGGAACGCATCTTGTCCCTTGGAGAATTGCAGGTCTTTGGAGTCAGGTAATGGAAATGGCTAAGTCCATGACAATCACATACTATCATATCTTTCGGGAAGGAAATCGGGCAGCTCACTTTGTTGCAGGGTCAGGCTTGAATAGAAGTTGGAGTGGGGTTTCGCCCGAGTTTATTAATTCTATATTGTTTGAGGATTTGGTTAGGACTTATTGTAGAGTTAAATCCTAAATTTTTATTTTTGTTATCCATCGATTGGATTATTTCCTAGCCTTGTATTCCAGGCTATGACCTATGGAAGTGGATTGTGTTGGTTGCACTCTTTTTATCCTATGTTCGATTTTTCCACAAGGGTGGTTTACGACTAGGTTTTTAATGAGGCCCAACTAATCCAGCTTGTTTTACTTCTTGTCTCCGGGTTGTAGAACACTTCTTTTTGTTCCATTGTTACTTTCTTTTCTCTTTTCTTTTTTAATCTAATACCTGATTCGTCCAAATAAAATAAGGGTTTTACTGCTTTACGTTATAATTTAAAAAAAATATATTGGATTCATAGGTATTGTAGCACAATTATTTATGATGTCGAAGACTCACTAAAACTCAACAGTCCAGGAATGTTGGTTCACCGAATCTTGCAAGCAAAGACCACTCCTAGGATTACAAAGCGAGGCCCTGAATTTTGTTACCTTGAAAGAAGATGATGCCCAAACATCAATCATGGCGAGGCCCAGAAAACCTCGTCAACATCTGAGATAAACTTAGATCCATCCTTCACGATTTCACCGGCCTCGCTAGACCTCAGTGAGATCAAGAAAGGTTCAATGAAGGTCGCCTCACCAGCCGCTACAGGAAGCACCTTTACGAAGATCTCAGACTTTCAATGAACAAGATGACATCCAGGATCTAATTATCAAATAAGAGTGAAAGAGTCAGTTGGACAAAATTTACACTAGAAAATGTTTCTCTTGATAAATACTTATATTTGTCTTTATAAAATATATATTTGTCCTCATAACACATTAAAAAGCGAATTTATCTATTTTTGCGTTAATTTTTTTTTAAAAATACATTTAATTCGATTCGATCTATTTATAATCCACATTGTTTTTGCATAAATATAGGGCATAATATAGTGTGATTTACATAGAAAATTAGAAAAAAAAAACTTGTGTGAGACCGTTTAATGATATGAGACCGATAAAAAACGAAGGTGATAAAATTATAATAAAATGTGATAATGTTTTATAAAAAAATGATAGTCATTTTTAATAAAAATATTATTAATTTTTCAAAATTTTGGTGATAGATTTTAGTAAAATGTGACAATATTTTTAAGAAAAGTGATAATTACTTTTAACAAAAATATTATATTTTTTGCAAAAATTTTTGTCAGTTTTTTAAAATAATATTTTTTAATTAATAAGTAATATATTTTAGAGCAACACTTGTGTAGAAATTTCTACCGTAGAAATATCCATTTTTGAAAAATTTACGGATCTAAACCGGGTCGGGTCAGATTTGGACATTTTTTTCCAAAATTCACGCTACTTGTAGTTCCAGGTTTTTTCACTCCCAGGTATGTTACAATTTGGGCAAATGCGTGTTACAATTAGGCAAAATCTGTGTTACTAATTCTTAAAAAAATAATTTTTTGTACTTTTCAAGTAACTACAAAGAAAATATGTATTTCTGCAAGTAAAAATATGTGTTACTTAATTTATTTTTTATTCTCTTTGTTGATTTATGTTAATAATATATTTTTTCGCTCCCAGATATGTTACAATTTGGGTAAATGCGTGTTACAATTAGACAAAATCTGTGTTACTAATTCTTAAAAAATTAATTTTTTGTACTTTTCAAGTAACTATAAAGAAAATATGTATTTCTGCAAGTATAAATATGTGTTACTTAATTTATTTTTTATTCTCTTTGTTGATTTATGTTAATAATATGTTTTTCACTCCTAGATATGTTACAATTTGGGCAAATGCGTGTTACAATTAGACAAAATCTGTGTTACTAATTCTTAAAAAATTAATTTTGTACTTTTCAAGTAACTATAAAGAAAATATGTATTTCTGCAAGTATAAATATGTGTTACTTAATTTATTTTTTATTCTATTTGTTGATTTATGTTAATAATATGTTATTCATGTATTTAATACATCATTTAATACCTTATATATGTTATATAAAATATAATATATATTTTTATAAGGATAAATAAATGTTTGTGTATACAGTAACACACATTTGATCTTGCATTAACACACATTTACTCTAATTGTAACACACATTTGTAGTAACACACATTTACTCTAATTGTAACATACATTTGCAGTAACACACATTTACGCTAATTGTAACACACATTTACTCTAGATGTAACACACATTTGCAGTAACACAAATTTACTCCAATTGTAACATAAATTTGCAGTAATATATATTTACTCTAATTGTAACCATGGATGTAAATGGCGGTCGCCGAGACATCCTAGGCGCTTGAAGGCCCTCGGCCGCCGACGCCAAGGTCAAATCGCCGAGAAAAATCCACCAACATATTTGGCACTGCCGAGGCCGCCTAGGCGGCCGCCGAGACCGTCTTGGCACCGCCTAGATGACCATTACACTTTTCTTTTTTAATTTTAATTTCAACTTAAAAGTTAGAACTAAAATTAAAAAATAAAAACTAATTTACTAAATTACTAAAAAATAAAAGTTTAATTGAACTACTTCATAATTTATTCGTTCTATATATTTTGCTCTTTTTGTGTTTCATTTAGAAGTTGGACAATGTCATATTATGATAGTTTTTAACATTTTGTTGACTTTTTTTTATTTTATGATAGTTATTAATTATCTATAATTTATAATGTATTAAATTTATAATTTATCTATAATGTATTTTTTTTATTAATATATGTTTGGAAAAAAATTAATGTTAATAAAACAGAAAAACATTAGCACCGTGTAGGTGGTCTTGGCGCTTGGTGACAACAACTAATAAGTAATTAAGAAATACTACTTAAACTAAAAAAAAACGAAAGAAACGAAAAGATAGAGAAAGGGGAAAGAGAGAGAGAAGTGGACTAGTTGTATTTTGTGGACTTGTTGTATTTTTTGAAAAATGCATTTGGGTATTAAACTATTAGTTATGTTTTATGTTTATAATTTATTGTGAAATGGTACAATTTTATTAGAAAAAATTAATATTAGTAGAGTTTTTTTTAAAATAATTATAAATATATTAAAAAATCTTGGCGCCGCCTAGGCGGTCTTGATGCTTGAAGGTACTCGACCGACCGCCGACCGCCAAGCGCTATTTACACCTTTGATTGTAACACATATTTGTTCCTCAATTTGTGTTACTATATGATAAAATGTATTTTTTATTAAGAATAAATATGTGTTACACATACAATCTAACATATACATGTGTTACATTGCATGAAAAATATTTACTTCTACAAAAATAAATGAATATGTGTAGAAAACAACATTTAATCTGGTTGTAACACACGTTTTGCCTTAAAGTAACATTCATTTGCCCAAACTGTAACATACCTGGGAGCGAAATCACAAGCTGCGCGAATATTGGAAAAAAAATACTCAAATCGACCCGACTCGGTTTAGACCCGCAAATTTTAAAAAATGGATATTTCTACGAATCTTAGATCCGTAGAAATTTGTATATAAGTTTTTGTTTATATTTTATATTGACAAAAACTTATATTGAAATTTTTACCGAAATTAATAAAATTAAACTAAAAAGAAGAGAAATTGACGCGGGTGCCCTTCCAGGCAAATTAACTTCCATCTCGTGGGCATGCT
The DNA here is from genome assembly GCA_026898435.1 of Prunella vulgaris. NCBI lineage: Eukaryota > Viridiplantae > Streptophyta > Magnoliopsida > Lamiales > Lamiaceae > Prunella > Prunella vulgaris. The sequence continues at coordinate 270,227 of JAPKLY010000016.1, read as the reverse complement.
CGTACCGTCGGCCATGCTTCCTGGCCATTTCATCAATGTATTGCTTCTCTCTATTTTTTTTTTTTTTTTTTTAGTTTTTCTTAAACCACATAATTTTTTTTAAAATTAATGTGTTAACTAAAGAAAAAATCAAGTAATATTATGTTACAAATTTAAAAGTTTGCTTTCAGATTATGTCACTATATAAACACATATGTGTTACTGAAAAATAAAATTAGAGTTACTATCATATTAAATGTTGTTATTTTACATATAAATAGAATAAATAATTTCATATAATATAAGAGCAAAATGTGTGTTTATATAAGAAAAATATAATTTTTCATAAATATATATTTATTATTATAGAAATAATTATATATTTTTTCATATAATTACACATATAAAATTGTAAAAAAATTGTTATTACATGAATCAATATATATAGGTTTCAAGATATAATGATTAAATTAAAAAATATATATTTATTCTTATAAAAATATATTTTATCCTTACAGTAACATGTATTTGTCCATATACTAACACACATTTACCCATACAGTAATACAAATTGGGGAGCAAATATGTGTTACTAGATCAAATGTATGTTACTATCATATAAAATGTTATTCTTTTTTACATATATTCATTTATTTTTATAGAATAAATATTAATATAAAGAGTAAAATGTGTATTACTATATAAATAAGTATTAGTTTTTCACAAATATATTATTTATTTTTATAGAAATAATTATTTTTCATATAATAACACATATAAAATAGTAAAAAGTGTATTACTACATGATACAATATACCTAAATTTTAAATGGATGATAAATAAATAATAAACACATATTTATTCTTATAAAAACTCATTGTGTACTTAAAGTAACACACATTTGCCCATATAGTAACACAAATTGGAGAGCAAATGTGTGTTACTTTTAGAGCAAACGTATGTTACTATCATATAAAATTTTATTTTTTTACATATATTCATTTATTTTTATAGAATAAATATTTTAATATAATATAAAGAGTAAAATGTGTGTTCCTATAAGAATTAATATTAGTTTTTCACAAATATATTATTTATTTTGTTCGAAATAGTTATTTTTTCATATAATAACACATATAAAATAGTAAAAAGTGTATTACTACATAATTCAATATATCTAGATTTTAAAGGGATGATAAATAAATAACAAAGATACATTAATTCTTATAAAAACTCATTTTGTACTTAAAGTAACATACATTTACTCATATTAGTAACACACACTGGGGAATACATTTATGTTACAATTAGAATAAATGTGTGTTACTATATTATACTCCCTCCGTCCCACTATAAGTTGCTCATGTTGTCATTTTCGTCTGTCTCACTATATGTTGCTCATTGTTTTTTTACCTTTTTTAGAAACTACTATTCACTTATTTATTATTATTTTCAATACTTTTTTACAGTATTTCCATTACTTTTTCACTTTTCTCTATCACATCACTTATACTTTTTCACTTTTTCTATCACATCACTTATACTTTTTCACTTTTTCCATCAAATCATTTATACTTTTTCACTTTTACCTTAATTCTTGTGCCAAAAAATAGCGAGCAACTTATAGCGGGACGGAGGAAGTAGTTATTTTTAAAGTATAAAAAATTAATTTTTTAAGGATTAGTAACACAAATTATGTTATTTAGTGACACATTTTTGTCTATATAATAACATAGTTTGAGAGTGAATTTTTAAATTTATAATATAATATTACTTGAATTTTATCAAATTAATATACAAATTTCAAATAAATAAAAACTAAAATAAATTTTTAAAGAAAAAAAAAAGGAAATGAATTGATCACATGGTAGGCTGGTACACCCAAACAATCTGTCATAGTATACATACTTAGAAACCATTTTTTTTAATTAATTAATTTTAGACGGCTATTAAGCCAGGGAAAATCAGCCACGCGGGTATTATATATGTATGGTTGTTAAGCAATGTAACGGCACCTCCGTCCTTTTATTTATTTTAAGAAAGATTTCTACGATAAATTTTTTTACATAAGTGTTGCCCTTTAATATTAGTCTCATATCACAAGATGTTCTCACACAAAACTTACCCAAAAAAAGTTGAATATTGCATCTAGAGCCAAACTTTATGTCTCCATATATTTTCATTAGCTGTTGCGTAATTGATTAGTCATGATTAGCTATTATGTGGATGATAATTATTTCACCCCTACATAAAAGAAAAGACCCTTGTAAAGTAAGCATATAATTGGAAGTATAATAAAATTTCACTGTGAATTATATCATCGAGCATCCATTGAGTTCTTCTCAAAGCTCATTACTTGATTATTCATCAGAAAAGCGTAACTCCCCGGTGTCATAGATTATCTTTCTATCTTCCTCCCCCGTGACGCACAATCATGAGGACCCATGCATGAATCCTCACCAATCGGATCCCACTTGTAACTTTGAAGATATTAATTATTCTTTAAAAGAGGTAGTGCTACTATTTATTATTATTATTATAAAATTAATTTTAGAAAAAATGCACTTTTTAATTCTTTAAATTTAATCGACTATAATTTTTATACTGATAACTCTAAACTTTTGAATTTTATCCTATAATTTTTAAAAAAATTGTGTTTTCTATCTTGTTACCTGTTACACCAGATAATATTCAAATAAATCTGATGTGACCAATTTATTTTGTTTATTATATTAACTAAATACTAATATGGATTAGTTTTGGAGTTAGTCACCTCATATACTTCTCATATATGATCAAAAGATGGGGTTTGTGTGAAAAATTAATGAAGATAAGGAATGAAAATATTATATTTAATACTGATAGTATTTAATGAGATTTTTATTAATTTGTTAGAATTTTATAGAATTTTTAGTATCTTTAATTTATTTGTTAGGATTTTTAATATCTTTATTTCTAATATAAATAAACGTCTAATTATCATTGTAAAGGGGAGATGAATTTGATATTGAATGAAATTGGGTTTAATCCCTTATTAGTGTTTTAATTGTTTTTCTTCCGGTATTTGAGATGAATTAAAACGTTAATCACGTTTGCGTCTATCCAAGTATTTTTAGAATCAAGTAATTTACGTCATTGTTCATGGTTTTGTCTGCATAAGTTGGTATCCAGAGTCAGTAACGACTCCTATGGTGGCTTCGAGATGTGGTTCTAGGCATCATGATATCTTAGAGCAATCGACGGCTACTGTTCAAGAATACTTCTTGAGTTCTTGGATCGAGCAAATCACTGTTTACCACTAGTCCTAACCACATATTTCATATCTTTCACCAAGGTACACGATCGATTCATGCCTATTCAACTGAGTTTGCTCATCTTATTCAATAGATTGATACTCACGAAACACAAAAATAGTTAGTGACACGATACATACAAGGGTTGCAGTTTCAATTTCAAGAAAAAATTCGAGTGTTAAATCCCAAGTCATTTTTTGATGCGCATGAGTTCGTGGTTAAATTGGAAAGCTGATTCAACAGTCGCTAAACCACCGCCACGCGAGAGTTGCAACCACCAACCACCTCCCAAATATGGCCCGCCATCGTCAGCGTATCGACTTACCACCACCATCAGTCCACCATCTCAACCTCCATCGACATCACCCACGCCCCAGGTCACCGGAGTTAAACCTCGGCCATCGCTCGCCCCCTTCCTGACGTGCTTTAGATGTGCCAAAGTCCCCTGTTCCTGTTGCTCGTACTACCAGGCCACTCGCTTACCTTCCACCCCTCAATCGGTGTGACACAGGTCCGCCCACCCACAAACTTCCATCAACCCTCTATCGATCAACACCCACCGCCACATATCAATCCTCCACCGTCTTTACCGGGCTACCGCACCAGTTGCACGCAGCCACCATACCACACCGATCTTAACAGGGGATTCCTCCCACCGTTCGATTATCGATGCTCAAACTACCGCCACAATAGAGCATCCTCATCGGAGCACCGTTGCATAGTTAACCGCGGATGCCCATCAATGTGTGGTTTCATTGGAGTCTCACCAGTCACGTCGCAAGCCTGGGCTCTGGCTCCTAGCCATCGCGCGACCGTCCTTGTCCAGCCGGGTATAGATGTAGCTACCGCATTCTCCTGTTGTGTCCATCTGCAACTGCCCACACACTGAGGTCGACCACCATTGCCGCCGCCCACAGCTTGTTCGATGCCGCCAATCACGATTCCAGTCGGCACCATGTTCCATTTGACGCCGGCTGATGATTTCACTACCAGGATGGGCTTGTTGCCCTAAGATTCCAAAATGAGCCTCCTTACATCCTATTATTCATAGTGGGCCATTTACGGAGGATTTTTTAATTGGGCCTACTTCAAACATAACAGTTGGCCCTTTTATTTGAAGACTCTAATTGGTTACCGTTTTAAAATTTTGGGCAAGATACACACAACATATGTCTTTGAGGTTAAATTTCGAGTGTTATTACTTCATTTTGATTTACCGAGAAATGTCTGTACTATTTTTTCTATGCTACTGCTCAATATGCAGATTCCTACAGATTCGAGGATGAATCTTTCAAAGCTGGAGAGAATGATAAAGATAAGGAATGTAAATATTATATTTAGTATTGATAGAATTTGTTGAGATTTTCATTAATTTGTTTGGATTGTATAGGATTATTTGTATCTTTTGATTTGTTAGAATTTTTAATATCGTTATTTCTAGTATAAATAGGCATCTAATTATCATTGTAAAGGGAATTGAATTTTATATTGAATGAAATTGGGTTTAATCCCTTATTTGTGTTTTAATTGTTCTTCTTCCAGTATTCATAATGAATCAATGGAATTAAAACATTAATTACGTTTGCGCCTATCAGGGTATTCCTAGAAGCAACGAATTTATGTTATTATTCGTGCTTCCACCTGTATAAAAAATTCTCAATTTCACCAGAAAAAAAAAGATTTGAAATTTGAAATATTCAAAATAGCAAAGAGTCAATTAAAATTTAAAATAATTTGGTATTTGTAAGTGTGCAGGGGGTTATTTAATCAAATTTTTATTATTTTTATTTATTTTATAATTAGTTAAAACACTTTTAAAAAATAATAGATAAATAAAATAAAAAAGTAAAATAAATGCCACATAATTAAATAAATTAAATAAAAATAAAACAATTCTACATCAGCATATGACCTGAAAGGTAACCTATAATAGCAGGTCATTGGACAAAAAACACTATATTTTATAAGTTATAGGATGGAATTCAAAAGTTAACAGGATGAAAATTTAAGTCACCCAAAATTAGAGCATAAAAGTGCATATTTCCTTAACTTAATTTTCTAAACCTATAATAGTAAGAAGTGTATAATAGAAACGGTTAAAAATGGATAGGTATTAGGTTGGTTTAGGGAAATATAAATCGATTGTAGTAGTACATTTTCACAAAATCTTCTATGAACAAAATTTATAGTAAAATTAATATTATTAGATGTATTTATTGTTACAATTATATGCATTTGTGGATATTACTAGGTTTATAAATTAAAATCACAGTGTAAAATTTTGTGATATCAATTAGTTTGAACGGAATCAGGTTTGGGATTTAGTTGATAGACCTAGGCGTCAACATGTTATTGGCACCAAGTGGATCTTCAAGAACAAGAGAGATGAGAAGAATGTTGTTGTCAGGAACAAGGCCAGACTGGTAGCTAAGGGTTACTCTCAGGCCGAAGGGATCGACTATGAGAGACCTTCGCTCCGGTCGCAAGGTTGGAAGCAATCAGGATGTTCTTGGCTTATGCAACATTTAAGAAGTTCAAGATGTATCAGATGGACGTGAAGAGTGCTTTCCTGAATGGAATTCTGAACGAGGAGGTTTCTGTGGAGCAACCTCCTGGGTTTGAAGTTGGTGACAAGGTGTATCACCTGAAGAAAGCTCTTTACGGCCTGAAACAAGCTCCAAGAGCTTGATATAATACTCTCTCCCAGTTCCTGATCGACCACGGGTTCGTGAAAGGAACAGTGGATAGGACCCTATTCAGGATATCCGAAGGGGAGGACATTCTCTTAGTCCAAATTTATATCGATGACATTATTTTTGTATCACCAAACCTGAGGCTTTGTGAGAAATTCTCTAATCTGATGACAGGGAAGTTTGAGATGTCAATGATGGGAGAGATGAACTTCTTCTTAGGTCTTCAGATCAGGCAAACTGACTCCGGAATTTTTATCAATCAGTCCAAGTATGCGAGCGATTTGATTCAGAAATTTAGAGTTCAGTCCAGCAAAGTCTCACGTATTCCCATGAACACAAATGTGAAGCTGGATCCTGACAAGGAGGGGACCTCAGTAGATCAGACTGAATATAGGGCACTGATTGGTTCGTTGTTGTAACTGACTGCAAGTCGTCCTGACATCACCTATGCAGTTGGAGTTTGTGCGAGGTATCAGTCTGATCTGAAGAAGAGTCATCTAGAGAGTGCCAAAAAGATTTTGAAATACCTGAAAGGTACAGTCAATTTAGGACTTTGGTATCCCTCTGATGACAACCTAGAACTAACAGGTTATTCTGATGCTGATTATGGAGACTGTCGGATTGATAGGAAATCAACGACATGCACATGTCAGTTTTAGGGAGCAAACTGATCTCTTGGTTTTCTAAGAAACAAACAAGTGTTGCAACGTCTACAACTGAGGCTGTGTATATGGCGGTAGACAGTTGTTGCTCCCAAATTCTTTAGTTGAAGCAACAACTGAGAGACTACCAAGTAGAGGCTACTGAAGTCCCAATTTATTGTGACAATAACAGTTCCATAGCCATATCCCAAAACCCAGTCTTACACACAAGGTGTAAGCATGTAGACATTAGGCATTACTTTATAAAAGATCATGTTGAGAAGAAGGATATAAGGATGGTGAGGATCCCTACTGACAAACAAAGAGCTGACATCCTGACTAAGGCTTTGCCTGAAACCAGGTTTGTTGAGTTGTCAGTAGAGTGAGGACTTCTTGACCCATGAGTGGATGATTCAGTATGAATCTTAGTTCAGGATTGAACAAGTGGTCAGGAGGGATGATTAACTCAGGATCAGGTTTGCAGAGAGATGGATGGCTTCTAGGGGGAATAGACGTCAGAATAAGGATCATCAGGATCAGGATGTTTTAGGTTCATGACTCAGAACTCAGGGCTTGTCACCCTGATCGATCACACGTGGTATCAGCCAGGTTTCTATGCTTGACTGACTGGTATATTATCCTAAACTTTCTTTCATCATGACTTGCTTGCATCACTTCTGAAAAGGTCTGACTCCACATCAATCACGGGGTTTTAACTCAAATCCTAGTCATTCAGTTATTATTCAGTTTTCATTTAATGCAATAATGCGTATTAATTTCAAACATCATCTGACACACATTTAATGCAAAAGGTAGGTGGGATCAGTTTTTCGTAAAATTCAAATTATTACCTTTGAAACTGAAAAGGCACGATTTTAGATACATGCATTATGTGGGTAAAATTTCAACGTTTTAATCTCCACCGTTGAATCTTGAAGGTTTTTAATCTGAACTTCTCATTAAAACTGGATTTGGGGTATAAAAGGAAGGTTTGATCATTGTGCAAATTTTACGCACTTATATCTTTCCTCCTCCCTATCACTCTCTGCAACTAATCTTTCTCTCAAGAACTTCATCAATGGCATCTTCTGCATCCACCATGTCCTCCAAGGATGCCAACAGATTCTACACTGCTATTTCATCTGTGGAGAGCAAGGTCACTTATGAGTGGATGGTCGATTTCTCCCATCGATCCTCCATTCCAGAACTTATGGAAGTCTATGGTGCCATCTAGAATGCATGGCTTCTTGATTTTGTCTCGATCAAACCGGCAAAGACTTGCCCTCACCTTGTGGCTGCCTTCTATTTCAACCTGGCACAAGGAGATGATGGTGAGTGGGAGTCTGAAATCCCATTCAGGAGGAGTGCCAAGAAGGATGGCAATGAGGTGATTGAGTTCTACTCTCAGAAGGTGAAGGCCAGGGACCTTATCAGGAGAACCTTCAATCTACCTCACTCCAAAGCTGGGAAGAAGCTGTCTGACCCATCAGTGTACAAGGCTGGAGATGAGCAAGCTTGTCTAGACACTTATCTGATTGAACCCCAGGAGATCTTTTCAAAGATGAACAAGAAGTTGCTGAAACCTGCCTACAAGATGATGTTTGAAGTTGTGGTGCAGAGTATCATGGGTTTTGTAGGAGGGATGGAGCAGATATCCCTTCCTAAGATCACGGTTATGGCTGCTGTTATGGAGAACGGTCAGGTGGACTGCGAGGAGTACTTTCTCCAGAAGCTTGTGCTGGAGAGCAAGAAGGTAGAGAGGAAGGGGGACCAAATCTTCTTCGCGAAGAACCCCCATTTTGGATCAAGATTGTCAGTGTTGCTTCAGTCACTGACACTGGGAGACCTAGACCTGGCTGATTTGGTGGACTTCAAGGACAAGCATGTCCTGTTCAAAAATGCTGATGAAACGAGCAAGAGGCTCAAGGACATAGAAATTAAGAGGGTGCCCAAAGGGAAAGGGAAGACTTCATCTTCCAAGGCTCAGGAGGAGCCAACTAAGGAGACCCCTAAGAGGGTGAAGCTGGTCACTAAGAAAGTCACCAAACCCTCAACTCCCAAGAAGACAATGCTTAGGGACGAGTCAGAGACGGAGTCTGATCATCCTGAACAGAGAGAGGTGGCGGTTGCCAAACCTATTGCTACTGTCTCATCAGTGCCGGAACCATCAGAGGCACCAATAACGAGCCTTCAACTGAGCTGGAGGTGGCTCAGGCTGCTGAGAAGAATCCTCAGGAGGAGGTGACTTAGGTTGAGGGGTAAGGAGGTAATGGAAGAGCAGGAGTTGCTCAGGGTGGTGAAGTCACCACTGATCAGTCTGAACCCCAATTCCAGACTGATCAGGAAGTGACTGAGATCCACGTCATGGAGGTGGTGAAGGAGTTAGAGGTGGAACATGGAGGAGAGAAAGCTCAGGATGAGCAGGCTGAAGAAGGAGATGAAGGGAATGCCCTGGAGGGGCAAGGGAGTTCTGATGATGGCTCAGAGGTGCATCATGATGAGGAGATAGAAGCTCAGGAGGAGCTTCATGATGAGTCTTTGGAGCATAATAAGGGTCGGAAATGGGCAGTGTCTAATGATCCGGAGGAATCAGAGGAGTCTGGGTCTGACCATCAGGAAACATCATCGGCACCCAAACTGACTCCCTTCGAATTGGATGCTCGCTCTCAAGCGATCAGGTTCGTCTGTCAACATTTACCTGATATGATTGAACCGTATGCTGAGGAGGTAAGTCGGTTGAGAATGTTGGTGATCATGCACAAGTCTTCATTCCCTGAACTTGCGTCGCTGATTGAGGTGAAGGGGCTTGACTGGTTGAGGGATCAGGAGCAAACTCTATGCAACCGTTTCCAGATCAGAAATTTTGCTCAGGTGCTGATGAAGGAGTATTTCATCAGGGTGGTCAGGCTTCACAATCCTAAGCCCAACCCGACTCCGGAAATGGTGATAGTTCCTGTTGATGAAGGTGCGACTTCAGGGCGAGGTGCACCGGCCGATGACGCACTCCCAGGAGCTGGGACTGCTGAGGCTCATGGAGAGGCTCTAAAAGTTCTGTCCGCCAAGTCCAAAACCACCAATAGAAGGAGGGTCCGAACCATTTCAGTGGGAGTTTCACTGATGGCGAGGAACATTCTCAGCAAGCTGGAGCGTCAGCGTTAGAAGCAGAAGAAACTGACGGCTGCGATTCTTAATGAAAGGAAGGAAAACTGTGAGAGATTCCTGAGCATTGAGACTCAAAGCTCAACTGAGCTTACCACGATCTCTGGCCAAGTCCAACACTTGATCGATTCAGCATTGGGAGGCCTGGATGAGCGTATAAAGGCTCTCATTGCTGAAGCATTGTAGGGGCAGGATGCCCAGGTCAGGGAGGTGGCTCAGGCTGAAGACGATAAACTTTTGGCCAAGGTGAAGGCGGGTTAAAAGGATTCTGATGATGTATGACAAAGAATTTTACTACCCTGATGAATGAATGCTCTGACCAGAAGAAGGAAGTGGTGTCCATGCGGAAGGAGTATGAAAGTCATCAGTCCGAGAGCCTGATCAGGGCGGAGAAGACTGATCAGGTGGCCAAGGAGCTGAGGGTGGTGGTGGATCAGAATACATCACAGGGGATACTGATCAATGAGATCAAGAAAAAGTTGGATGATGAAGAGAAATCCCCTGCTGATGTTGCCAAAAAGGGGAAAGGGAAATCGAAAAATCCTAAGTCTGAAGTTCAGAAGAAGAGGAAGGTCTCTGAAGCTGAACTGATGGAGGAACTCGAGGTGCAACAATTCCCTGATGATCCCATTGTTGTCAAGAGGAAGAAAGTGAAGCAGTTAACCATTGAAACTGCTTTGCGCGTCAGGAGTTAGGCTACTGAATTGGAGAAGTTGAAAGGGCAGGTTGAGGTTCTGAAAGAGAAAACTGAGAAGCCCAAGAAACAAGCTCCTGACACAGGAAAGAGGAAAGCTGCAGCACCGAGGAAGGCAGTGGTTCCTCAGGAGTCAGGTCCACTCCCCTACTAGTATGTGGACAACTTTATCCCTCCCGAACTGAACGAGAAGTGGATACCTATCAAGAGAGAGTTCTTGGAGAAGTACTATGTGTATGGGGATTGGATCAGCAGCCAGAAAGACAAGAATGAAATCTTCAGGGATTGGATGACCTTGCTGCATACTGACCTATTGGCTGAAATCAACCGCTATGTTTACAAGAGGATAGTTCAGATTAAGGCTCCTGAGAACATTCCTTATTTCCATCCAACTCTCGGCATCAACAACCATCTTAACCGGCCAGCTATTCAGGAAGAAATCACCAATATGGCAAGAAGATCCGGTTCTCTCGAAGACCCTGCAAAGTTCTATGCAGCGAAACTGAGAGTGCTAAGGAAAAATGATCTTTCCTTGGCAAGATGGGAGGATGAAGATTAGTTAGTCAGGAGTTGTTAGATCAGGAATACCTTTTGTAATAGTTCAGGAAATCTTGTACTCACATTTTGTATCAATGAACTATTTTATATTCCTGAGACAACATCTCGTTGACTCCTGATTTTCTTTTCTGCACCATATCAAGAACTGTACTAACCCTTTTCTGATTCCATCTTATAGATCCGAGGACCTAAAATGTTAGAGGTTCCTGAAATGAATACTGAGGTATCAGTAAATTGTTTAGATGGTTAGGATTTTTCAAAGCGTTTTGGCATCATCAAAAAAGGGAAAATTGTTGGGACAATCTTAAGTGTTTTGATTAGATCCCAAAACCCCTTGATAAATTTGCCTAAGTATAGTTTATCAGGATGAAAGTTTCAGGATAGACAGGTTAGAATAGAGTTTTCTATTTACAGGTATTCAGTTCAGGGGGAACGTGCTGAAGACTGAAGATTGATGGTGACGTCCCAAAGATCTGAAGTCAGAAGTATTATCTAACCCTGAAGGTCCAAGATTGTCCTGAAGATGATCGACCTGAAGCTGAACCTGAGAAACCTGAAAAGAGTCATGAAGTTTTGTGGAAGCCATCCTGAAGACAACCACTGATGATGTCCATACTGAGTACACTAAGCATGCTCAGGGCAGGGCTCTATCAGTGAAAGGCTAGTGTAACCTTGATCAGGTTGAGTATCACTTCTGACACTCATAAGTCCTGACTTGGGCTTAGTATCAGTCTAACTGATACTTGTAAGTCCTGACAAGGCAAAGTCACACGTGCAATGGAGTCTGAGGACAAATGGAATGTCAGCATCTCCGTAATAAAGAAAACATTTATTCTGAGTAAAGAACGAGGAACTCAGAGTTATAAATGTACGAGGATTCACAAAGTCAAAGCCGACAAACTAGTCATTGAAAAAATGACCTGTAAGGAGGCGACACATAAGTACGGAGACTGCGCAGCATTTAATGCTCCTCAGAGTTGCAGGCGGCAGATTCAAAGAATTTCCATACTTAATATTGTGAAGGTCAATCAAGGACAACCAAAGTCTGCACCTACCTAATATAGGTAGATTTGAAAAGATTTCATCCAACGGATCTTCTCAAATCTCTCTATAAATACAGATCATCTTGCACCCATTCAAGGTTACGGGAAATTTCCAAGTGAAAGAATTCTCAAGATTCCAAGCACTCAAAGCAAATTTGAAGCAACACTCTGAAGTTCTAAATTTCCCTAGTGTTGTAGTAGGAATCTGATCATCTGTATATTGATTAGAGTGTTAATCATATCATTAAAACTTCTTTGTTAGAAGGATTAACACACCCTAGTTGGAAACTAGAATATCAAACCCCTCAGTTTGTGAGAAGGATGGTTAGAAGGACTGTGACTTGTAAAACGCACAGGGGTCGATTCCTTAGAGAGGAAGAAGGCTACTCGTGCACCTTAGCTCGTTAAAAATAAGCACCTATCCTCAGTGGTAGAGGGTAGCTTCCAGTTAAATCAGGTCGTGGACGTAGGAGTTGGTTATCTCCGAACCACGTTAAAAACGTCCCCTGTGTGCTGATTTACTTATATGTTCAGGATCATATCTGTCATCATTATAAACTGAACATACTTGCATCAATTTTAAAACCATCAGGAGGAACCAATTCTCCTGATACTTGAACTTGTGCACCAGCCTTAATCACGGTTTCCTAAGCAATACTGACAAAAGTTTTCAGGAACTTATAAACTAGTAGAAAAACTTAATGCTCACTTTCCGCACGTACTCTAGCTTACTGAGATAGCTATCCAACTGATTTGCTTGTCAAAGTGCTCAGTAGGTGGGTTATCTCTACTGAGCTTATGAGAGCACTTCACTCAGTTTTAGCTTATTTAGTTCCTTACTGATCTGTCCCTGTTGCCCTTGTGGACCATCAGTTTAAGTGAGCACATCAGGATCTTCCTGACTAAAACTGACAGAGCATTTTCCTGAGTATTTTTGGGAAAATCTGACATCAATGTATTCCCCCCCAATACATTGATTTACACGTTTCGGGACCAACATTTAGTTTATTCATAAATGGACCTCACAATACTCTAAAATATCCTCCGATATATTTTATTACACCACATGAAAAGAAATGTGTATATATTTTAGTTGGCAGATGGAGTATAAAGATTAATGAGTCGTACGTTGAATTGAGACAAGAAAAGAATAAAATTGAATCTGAAATTGAGAATTTTTTTTAATTATTTAATTTAAGACAATTTAAAATTAAAAACTTAATTGAGACGCAACCTAAAAATTGGATATTCAAAAAAATTCTTCCATTTAAGATAATCAAACAAATTTGATTTGATCTCATGTTCGACTATTATAATTGAATTCAAATTTTTTCAATTATGATTTGAGTACAAACTAGTTTTTTGGTTCGAAACATATCAAATTCATATATGAACATCGTTGTATTTGATTTGATATTCACAAATAATTTAATAAATCATTAATAATATGCATTATCAATTAATAAATAATCATTTATATATATTATTTCATTTTATTTATTTTTGAAAAAGTAATGAATAAGAGTTATTTTAGTATGAATAAGTGCATACCATGCACTTGGATTTAAAATTCTAATTTAAAAATACACTCCGAGAAGTAATCAATAATATCTTAAAAAGTAATCAATAATACAAAAATAATCAGTAATACCCAAATTACATAAAACACACAAAGTTCTGCATGTTACTGTGTATTTTGAAAAAAATTAAAAATTAAAATTGAATTTAAAAATCCAAGTGCATATCATGACATGGTGCATACTAGAATTTGTGAATGAATAATATATACTCCTTAATTACATCCAATTTTCTAGACCTATTTTCCGTTTTAGTCCGTTCAATAAAATTAATCATATGATCATATATCTAATATATAATAGTTCACTAAATTTTAAGAACTGTTCCTAAAAGATTTGTAAAAAAATATATGTTATTGAAGAAGCTAAGAACACTGATCTTATGAGTTTAAATGAACTAATAAGTATATTAAAGTTTTACAAGTTAAACTACGAGCAAAAGATAGAAGTAAATTTGTATAAAAAAGTTGTTGATTTAAAAAAAATGATGTTTCATCCAGTTCTGAAAAATATATCTTTTGTTACTAAAATTGATTCCGATGAAGAATATTTTGAAAAATACTTTGATAATTCTGATGACATTTTCTTATTAACAAAGCAATTTAATTCTTTTTTGAAAAGTAGAGTTAATAGATTAAAGGCAAGTGTTCAAAATAAAAACCAAGGAATAATTCTTCTAAACCTTTTGATAAAAGAGAAAATTTTGATATATTTAAGCAGTTCAACAGGAGTAATAAGTCAAAATTTGATTTTAAATATAGATAGAACGTTAAGTATGACGCATGTATTGGATTTGATCATTATGCAAATGAATGTGCTAACACATTAATGAGAAGAAAATTGAATTTTAATGCTATTGTGAGTGATGGATTTAATAATAAACATGATAACTAAAAAGATGAAGAATTTACTTTTTCTGCTAGAATTGTATATGATGATACATATGATGATCTTCTGGATGATTATGATTATGATGTTCAGACAAATGTGCCTATATTTATGACAACATAGTGCATAGTCAGTCCAGATGAAAGTTGTTTAATGAGTCCATTTGTAGAATCAGGTGATTTAAAAGGTGAACAGATAAATTGTGAAACTGATCTTCATAAAATTATCAAAGAGAATGATGACTTTAGAGAGTCAGCAACAAACATGGAGGTCTTGCCAACTAAGAAAGATCTTGAGATCTGTATGCTGAATGAACAATTAAAATGTTTAACTCTAAGCTTCAAAAAGTTTCTAAAGGCACAGAAAAGATTGCAAGATGCCTTGACGATTAGAAATATAGGTAAAGAAGGTATTTGACATGATCCTAATTCCACAAAATTTGCATGTGGTAAAATTCAAAAACATTTTGTTAAGGCAGAAGATAGTAAATATATTACTACTCATTGTTTAAATTCAAAAGATTTTGTATGTCATTTCTATCATGAAAAAGGTCATATACGTCCTTACTGCCTTAAGTTTAAAAGGTCTGAAAAGATCTTGTAATATATTATCTGATATGACACAACATTCTAAATAATAGTTGTCTAAAACTGAAAAAGTCAGCGAGTCTGATATGAAATGCAATGTTGTTTATACTTTCTTAAAAATATGCATTCCTAGTCTATGGTATTTCGATAGTGGATGTTCTAGACATATGAGAATTCCTTACTGATTATAAAATACATGATGGTGATAATGTCACTTATGGAGGTTGTTCAAAAGGTACGATTATTGGTAAAGATACACTGAATGTTCATGGCTTTTCAGAATTAACAAATGTGTTACATATGAATGAATTACATGTCAATTTGATAAATATAAGTCAATTATGTGATGATAATTTGCAAATTAAATTTGATAAAAACTCATGCTATGTACTTAATAAGGATAATGAATGTCTTATAACTGGTAATAGATCTATAAATATGTTATTTGATTGAGTCAAATGAAACATGCAGTGGTGTGAAATTGGATGATAATACTCTTTGGCATAAAAAACATGATCATGCTAATTATAAAATTATTTACATCTTAATAAGACTAGGAGCTGTACAAGGTCCAAAGTTAGATAAAACCAATATTTCTGTTGCATGTCAAAAGGGTAAGCAAATCAAAGTGTCACTTAAATATTGGCACCTTGTTCAACAACACATTATTTTGAACTTCTTCATATGGACTTAATAGGTCAATTGAAAACTTAGAGTATTAGTGGAAAAATATATTCTTTTGTAATAGTTGATTGATTGCTCTAGATGTACCTGGATTGAGTTTCTTAAATAAAAATCCGATAGATTTAATATTTTTAAAATTATTTACAAAAGATTCAAGACTCTTTTTAACACTAAGAACTCATTTGGTTCAATGGACAAGATAAATAACTCAAGATAGATTAGTCAAGATTGTAATCTAGAGATTGTTATGTGTGAGTTAAATAGTATATTTGGATTGATGGATTAAGATAATTAGTAATGTAAGATAATTTCATTTGAATGTTTGGATTGTAAGATTAATAAAAAAAAAAAATGCAATTGACAATTTTGCCCTCTATATCATAAACAAAAATAAAGTGAATTATGGTTCTCCTTTCCAAAATAAGAGGAGTATTTTAGTAAAGATAAACACAATGAATTATTATCATACATTTTCCCTAAAATAATATTATCTTCCATTCATAAGAAAATTGAATTTTTGTTTTGGGCTTTTAATTAATCTTGGGCTTTTGTCTAATCATGGTAGGGAATTTGAAAACATTGCATTTACTAAATTTTGTGAGAAAAATGATATCTTACAAGAGTTTTCTTTACCAAAAATCCCACAATAAAATGGAACTGCAGAAAGAAAAAATAGGACTTTACAAGAAACGACAAGAGTTATGCTTTTATCCAAAACATTTGTTAAAAAGATTTAGGCAAAAGCTTTAAATATTACATGTCATATTTCAAATAGAGTCTATCTTAGGACCAATTCCAACATAACTCCCTATGAAATCCTTAACAACAAAAAACTAAATTTAAAGTATTTTCATTTGTTTGGATGTGTTTGTTATATTTTAAATGATCAATTGCACAAGTTTGAATTAAAATGTGATAAAGGATTTTTTTCTAGGCTATTCTAAAATTAGTAAAGCTTATACAATCTATAATTTGAGGACTAATACTATGCAAGAATCTGCTAATATTGTATTTGATGATGATTCTAGTTTTGCAGGAACAAGTTGTGAAGAGTATTTCATATTTAATTTAAAATAAAAAACAATAGATTCTGATCAAAGTAATAGTGTTTCTCAAAATTTTCCAATATTTGAGAAATATTTTCTAAAACATCAGAATCTACAAATTAGTCAAATTAAATGTCTCAAATAAAACTCATTCTTCATGTATTATGAAAAAAACATCCATTAAATAAAATCATTAGACAACAATACTCTGGAGTTCAGACAAGAGAAAAGATGAGTGTAAATAATGTGGTAAGATTCATATGTGTGTCATCAAAGTGTAGCCTTGTGAATCATGAATGTTATCATTCTTTAGTTGAACAAAAAAATATTGTAGAAGCCTTAAAAGATGAAAAAATCGGTACATGCTATGCATAAATAATTAAATTAGTTTGAACGTAATGATGTTTGGACACTAGTTCCTAGGCCTTATAATGTGAATGTGATAGGAAATAAGTGGATTTTCAAGAACAAATTGATGAATCTAGAAATATCATTAGAAACAAGGCTAGGCTAGTTGCTCAAGGCTATACTCAAGTAGAAGGGTATTGATTCTGATGAAACATTTGCACCTGTAGCTAGAATTGAATTTTTAAGATTTTTACTTGCAATTGAATATTTCATTGATATCGAATTGTATTAAATGGATCTCAAGATGTTTTTTTAAATGGGATATTTGTTGATGAAACATATGTTGAACAATCTAAAGGATTTCAAAGTTCAGAATATCCTAACCATGTGTTTAAATTGAAAAAAAAAAGTCTTATATGACTTAAACAAGCTCATAGAGCCTGGTATGGTAGATTAACTAATTTTCTTATTCAATTTGGGTAAGAGGTGAAACAGATAGAACATTGTTCATTAAACATGCTAATAACAAAGTAATGATTTGCATAAATATATGTAGATTATATTGTTCTGGTTCTACATGTTATTATGTGTTACAAGAATTTATGTCAGAAATAACATCAACATTTGAAATGTCAATGGTTGGTGAGTTGAGTTACATTCTTGGACTTCAAATCAAACAACTTAAAGATGAAAATTTCTTTTCACAAATTAAATATGCAACAAATTTAGCTAAAAGATTTGGTTTAGAAAGTGCTAAACTCATGAAAACTCTTATAGGATCGTCATAGAAACTCTCTATATCCAATATTATAGAGATCAATGATAGGAAATATTTTATACATATCTGCTAGTAGACCGGATATTAAGTTTAGTGTATGTTTAAGTGTAAGATACCAAGTTGATCTTAAATAATCACATATAAATGCTATCAAAAGGATTATAAGATTTTCTGGAACATGTGATCTTGACATTTGGTATAACAAAGATACTGAACTATTTCTTGCTAGGTTATAATGATACTGATTGGGCATGTGATAGTGATGATAGAAAGAGCACAAGTAGATGTTGTTTCTTCATGAAAAATAACTTAATATCTTGACATAGCAAGAAGCAAAACTGTGTGCCTTTATCCACTGTTAGTCAGAATATATTGCAACAGGGAGTTGTACTCAATTACATTGGCTTAAAAAATACTTTATGATTGCGGTTTGAATTGTGATATGCTTACGTGATGTGTGATAACACAAATACAATTAATATCTCTAAAAATCTTGTACAACATTATTTAATAAAGCATATTAGTATAAGACATTATTTCATTAGAAATCTTGTTGAAAAAGAAATTGTGAAGTTTGAATATTTTTCGATTGAAAAATAATTTGCTGATACTTTTACAAAGCCCTAGATGACCAGAGGTTTTCATCACTTAGGTAATCTCTTGGTTTTATCACTATCTAATTGAATGTAGGCTGAGTATTGTAAAAAATGTTCCAATTTTTGCGACAACATTAATTTGAATTTTTGTACTGGTCTTATCTTACTTGGTAGAAGATACAAATTTATACTGACTCGATATTTTACCCTATGCCCCTGTAAAAAAGGATAACATTACACCTTTTTCATTATTCACAATCTAATAAATTATCTCACCTTCTCCACCTTATATTTTTTATGCTTGAATAGTAACTTTTGTTCTTATATATCTATATATTACACCCTTGTTGGTAGAATTTGTTGATGGATGATTAATGGCTGTTTATAGGCTTAAATCTACCAAACAATAACAAAGATTTAATGATTGTTCTTGAGCTTTGAATGTAGAGAGAGAGAGTGAGAGCTTTAGTGAGAGAAAGTGTTGGTGTATTATGAAAACTTAGAGAGAGAAAGATACAAGAGCGACATATTTATAGGTTTGCATGTGTGAGGTGACACCTTGTGAGCCTATTTGGCTTTAGGTGTTGACAAGTGTCCTTAACACTTGTCCTCACTACTCATGCTACCTTTACCAAGCTTAAACCCATTACACTTTTATGTGCTATTTATACAATCAACATCTATGTCCTAGATCTAGGCGAGCTTCGGGGTGAGCTCCATTGCCTTGTGTTGTTTTGGGAGTAATGTAGAGGTGAACTCTTGCTTGGTCTCTCTGGATATGGGCGAGCTACCTTTACAATGGGTAAGCTGGCTTGCGAGCTTCTCTCTCTAGGGCTTGGTTGGTCATCTGGCCTGGGCCCTTGGAAGTCTGGGCGAGCTTCTATCTTACTTCGCCGAGCTTCCCCATGTTGACTCTAGTCAAAGATGGTGACACAGCTTATACGCAGTTTGGCGACCTTCTTAGACTTGGTTAATTAATCTCGTGATTAGTCTCGTGATTTGTCTCGATGGACGAGGGTTCGAGTGTTAGTGAACTACTTCTTGGTAAGGCGTCGAGCTTATGGGCGAGCTTTAGTGTGGCGGTGTGAGTGCTGACGCGGAGCGAGAATCAAGGCATCGTGCACACCTTTTTAGGTCTCATTTCCCGCGCCCATCATGCCACTACTTTCAAATCTTTGCATATAGGTCCTCGAACTCTTTGGATATTGAAGCTCGCCCTCTCGTTTATAAAGAGGAGAAAATAAATTCAGTTTTCACTTTTCACACTTCCGATTTTCTGAGCTTTTTCCGGCGATTGTCTCCCCTTGCATCCGAAGGATTTTTAAGAGCTCTTCAAGGTAGAACATTGATTTCTTCTTCTTTCTTTTCATTTTATTGCAGATTCCTTTCGTTCCCTTTTCTATTCCTCTGAGTTTCTTGAAACTTTGAACGTTTCTGGTGACTTTTCGATTTTTCCGATCGTCTTCATTCCGCAACTCCGGCAACTGGACTCTTTTAAGGACTTAGAATATTTTAAGACCTCGCCTTAACCATGTCGACCCAGTCATCGAGCAGAACTCTTTCCAATCGTAACCCCCAGAAGCGACCTGTAACTGAAAATGCCCCCATTCCACAAATGACCCCGATCATGATTGGCTCTAGTTCCGAGGCAGAATCTGTAGCTCGCCCGGACTCTGGCGAGCTTTCGGGTGAGGTTCGTTCTGAACCGAGAGAGAGGGCTTCCAGCTCTGTTTACCGCGAGGTTTGGGAGAAAGGTGAGGAGGTCGCCAATGAAGAGAGGGTTGCCAGCGGTAACGAAGAGGTCGCCGAAGGGGACGAGGAGGTCGCCGAGGTGGGTGAAGAGGTCGCCGAAGTGAATGAGCCCGAAGGTGATATTGAAGAAGTTACGATTGACTGGCTCCGATCTATTGATTTTCCCGAACCTCAGCTGATCGAACACAAGGTTTCTGATGATGTGGTGTATGCTTTTGACTAGGAAGAGTATGTTGCCGAGCATGTGGCGAGATTCCCTCTCCCCGAGCGAACTTTCCGGGATGCAAAAGAAAAGTCAGGTTATAAGGCGAGCGAGGTCCAAAGCGTTATAAATGAGTACCAGCTTTCCCAGCTTCGCGAGAAGTATTAGATTCCACTCGACATCTTTTTGTATGCTCCACAGAAGAACGAGCGAGCTGATGCACCTCCAGCTGGGTTGATGGCCATCAATGTGCACACCCTCGAGACCGGGTTACGTTTCCCCTGCACCCAATCGTCGGCCAATTCTTTCTTGACAACAACCTCGCCATTACTCAGCTTACTCCCAACGCTTGGAGCAGTTTGTTGGCGACGTTGGCGATCTTTGGATTGGAGGGATATGAAAATCGGCTAACTTCAGTAGAGATCGGCGAGCTATTCACCGTGACATGTCAGACGAAGGATGGCAAGGGGTATTATTACCTTAAAGCTCGTCCAGGAGAGAAATTCCTCGGGATCCTCCCCAATAAAATTCGCTACTAGAAGGAACAATTTGTATTTATGGACGGAGATTGGCGAGCTTCTGTCAACTATTTCGGGCGTGGAGGCCGTATTTTCTCACCTGAGGAATACAGAGAAGCTAGCAGTAGGTCGCCCCTTTGGGTGTGTGTGGGTTGAATTAGATGTGCTAATCTAATTCTTTTTCTTTTGTAATTTTAAAACGCCACAAGTCCAATCGAGGCAGGCCTGAAGTGTCGGCTGAGTTCGACCTAGTGCGAGCTATTTACTACTTGAGAAGTGAGGAGGACAGGGACATCGCCCACCTGTGCAAACATCACTGCCTCAGACTTGCCGGGCTCCACACCTTGCCACATCATCTCACTGTTCAATGTCCTGAGCTCCCAGGTTTATAAGTTACTGAAGCTCGCCATTTAGAACACATAGTTTGTTAAAGGGCTAACCCCATTGTTTTGATCTTTGTAGGTGGTGCTTGGGTTGCATTTCCATCAGCCGAAATCCCGGAAGCTTACCACGTACTAGCTCGCCGGTTTGCCATGGGTCCACCACGCCCCAACAGGTTGGCTATGAAATCAACCCTCGCGCTGGAGGCGAGCAAAAAGGCGTAGCTCTCCGCCAAGAAGGGTGACGCTGGTGGCTCCAGACTCAGAAGGCTGCCACCAAAAGCTCAGCCAAGACTCTGGCTCCGGCCAAGACTGCTCAGGTCACCCGGACCAACAGGGGAGGCGGGCAAACTGGGGTAACTCCTGAGCAAGCTTCCCATCAGTCGAAGAGGGGTCTTCACTGTGGTGATGGGTCCCGAGTTGGCGAGGGCGATACACAAGCTCGCAAGAAAGCTCGGACTCTTCTTCGTGATGAGGAGGAATCTGAACAGGCTGAGCGAGCTGATACAAGGTCGGCACAAGGTGGATCTACCCACTCAACTGCTCCACTGCCAATCACACCTATCCAGAGGTCGCCACCTTCCTCATCTCCTTTTGGAGTACAAATGGTGGACGATACAATCTTAGGCTGGGATCCTGAGCGAGTTCAGTAGGTAGCTCGCCAACTTGATTTCATTCCTTGCTATTTTTCGTGCTTTATCTCTTTTTAACCTTAAGTGTTTTGATTTCGCAGCTACGCTTCCATTGCCTTTCCTCATAGGCACGAAGCTCTTCACTCTTATGAGCGATCTCGCTCTCTTACCTCCATGCGCAACCTTCCTGCAGGCCTTGCTCGAAACACCGTGAGTAAGGTACCGAGGTACTGGTCAAACCCCCAGTTGGCAACCTTGGAGAGGCAGAGCTTGATCGAAAATGCCCGGCTCTCAATGCACTATGCAAGTGGGTTACCGCTCGCCAACCAAAAGGTGATTGACCAGGCGAGTCAATAAGAGCAAGTTCGCCAAGAGAAGAACGCGAGCTATATTAAGATGACGGAGTCCCTTGACAAAGCCAAGAGGTCGGCGGAGCTCGCCGAGGAGAAAGCAGCCGCGTCCTTGGAGTCTGAGCAAAGTGCCCTTGAGCAGCTCAGCGACCTTCAACATAAGCTCGCTGCAATTCAGAGGAAAGTGGACGCCCAAATCAAAGTTAAGGAAGAGGAGTTCGCCGAGAAGCTCACCAGGGAAGTTGGCGAGCATACGGTGACCAAAAGGGAGCTGGAACTGCAGCGGGGTCTGGTGAAGAGCGCTGACAAGGAGTGCTCGAAGCTGAGGGATGAACTCTCAGCCAAGATAAACGAGGTCGTAGAGTTACGCAATGATGCCTCCTCCCTGACGAGCTTGGATGCTGTGAAAGCCGAGGCCTCTGACAAAGGATTTGTCCAATATTATGCCGAGGTTCTCAGGACCATATGGTGGGCGTGAGCCCACAAGGATGACGAGGTGGCTGCCGTGGTGGGCGACTTTAAGGATTGTTTGGACAAGGCCGCCTTCCCGGATGAGACAGAGCTGGACATCGGCGACCTTCCACAGCTTGGGATCCCTCTCGACTTCGTTCCGGCACGCTTCAAGATTATCAACACTGTGCCCATCCCAGAGATCGACATTGCTGAGGAAGAGCAAGTTGAGGATGAAGAGCGAACTCCTCCCACGGCCGAGCAAATGCAAGAGGTTTGTGGGAACATCATGGTGGATACCAGTGACCTTACTGGTAACATCACGATTCTTCCCCAAATCTCACCTCCAGGTGGCCAAGTTACTGGTGGCGAGGTCGCACCCGAGGTTGCCAATCCTGAGGTTCCAGCCGACGTTGCCGCCACACTTGCTTCTGATGCCTCCGCAGCTCTCGACTCTTAGTTTAGATTTGCTTTTTCTTGTTTTTGTTTAAGTAGGATTAGCTCGCCGAGCTTGTATAGCTCGCCCAGAAGGAGCTCTTTTTGTAATTTACAGATGGTTAGCTAGCCGACCTTTGTGGCTAGCCCAACTTCTTATACTTGAGAATTTTTCAAGTATCTTTTTACTTGAAAGTTTTTCAAGTATTTTTGAATGAAATCTGATCTTTTGTTTCAACTTCTTCATTCAAATTTTACACACGTTATATCTTCAATCAGCTCATGTTTATATGTTTGGTACTTATTTATTCGTCTTATTCTACTTTTGAGAAGCGAAATGTTCATTTTATGTTGCTTTGGACTACGAATCGTACCTTTGTTTGACTAGTACATATTCTTCATCTTACACCAGTTAGGGCCGCAAATCGCTCGTCTTAGACCACTTAGGGCAGCGAGTTGTACTTAATTTAATTAACTTTGGGCGATTGGGTTTCATGGACCTTGCCTTAGACGTTTTAACCGTCTTTTTCGTGAATTTTTCTAACTTAGGGCAGTAGGTGCTTAGTGATCCTTTAAGAAGGATACCTTCGCTAACCTTGGGCGCTTTGGCCTTTGCCTCTGAGCTTTTAGTTTATAACGTTTGGGACATTGGTCCTTGTGTATTACGAAGCTTCGAATAGTTGACATTTTCTGAAAATTTCTAACTTCATATAGTAACGCAATTTTACATAGGTTGCCATCAACACTTCTGATGCGAACCTTTGACTAATCTATTACAAGTAGTAGTTCACCTTCCTCTACTGCCAACAGCTGGGTATACTCTGTTTTCTTCCAACTTTCTGAACCAGTGTGGGCATACATTTGTACAATGAATCTATCATCTTGTCTTCGGAAGTCTGGTTTGGTGGCACACACATGATCTTGGACAGACTCCTCAAGGAAATGTAGCAGCTTCTTCTCTAAGGGGCATATAAGCTTTCTTCAGAGCATTCATGATGCGACAGGCTTCTTTTCATACTCCAACCCTCCCGTTGCTACTGATAGAATTTCTTAAGCTGTGCTGCACTCCATGTATATGACGAGGCATTTCCTTCTGCATCTTCGAGGTCGTACGTCCCGTTTACCCAAGCTGCGGTGACTCGGAACGGTCCTTCCCAATTTGGTCCGAACACACCCGGTGGAGTTGCTAACTTCTTCCTTAGCACCAAATCCCCTACTTTGAACTTTCGGTCTCGAACATGGGAATTGTAGTACTTCTCTGCTCTCCGTTTGTAGGTGGAATTCTTCATTTCTGACGAAGCTCTAGTTTCTTCAAGCAAGTCATTCTCTACAGCTAAAGCTTCATCGTTTTTCTCCTCATCATATCCTACCTCCTTCCAGGTCTTGTTTTGAACTTCCACTGGTACTACTGCTTCTGTTCCGAAGGCTAAGACAAACGGTGTTTCCCCAGTACTTGCTCGGTATGAGGTTCTGTACGACCATAGAACCTCCGGAAGTTCTTCTGCCCAGCTTCCTTTCTTGTCCTCAAGACGGATCTTCAACACATGTTTCAAGATATTATTTACTGCTTCTACTTGGCCGTTCGACTGTGGATGGTATAGAGTTGAGTAGTGCTTCTTGATATTCCACGAAATGCAAAATTTTCTCAACTTCTGACCGTCGAACTGTCTGCCGTTGTCTGTCACAATTGACTGCGAAAGTCCGAATCGGTATATTAGATTTTTCCATATAAAGTCGATCATCCTTTCTTGTGTCACTGTCGTAAGTGCCTCGGCTTCAGCCCACTTAGTGTAATAGTCCACTCCTACTACAGTGAACTTCACACCGCCTCTGCCAGGTGGGAATGGGCCGATCAAGTCGATACCCCATTTTGCAAAAAGTCATGGGCTGAAGACCGATTTAAGCTGAGTAGCTGGGGAGTGGATATTAGGTGCGAACAACTGACACTTTAGGCACCTTCGAGCGAAGCTAATGGCATCCTTTCGTAGAGTGGCCCAGTAGTACCCTTGTGTAATTGTCTTGTATGCCAAAACTTGCCCCCCAGCGTGACTTCCGCAAATTCCTTGGTGGATTTCCTCTAACACCTAGAACCCTTGCTTTTCAGACAAGCATTTGAGTAGGGGTAGAGAGAATCCACGTTTGAAAAGTTGGACATCCGCCAGCGTATATCTGGCTGCCTGCTTCACTAGCCGACTAGCTTCCCACGCATCTTCCGGGACTGATCCGTTCTTCAAATATCTTTGGATCGGAGTGTGCCAATCTTCTCCATCTTCCTGCCCCCCTCTCGACGTCTGGTTTATATTATAATCAGACATCGAGGGGTTCTTTAGCTTGGTGACGACAACCTTTGTCACGTCTGCTTCGCCGTTACTAGTAGCTAGTCAGGCTAGTGCATCAGCTTGCGTATTTTCCAACCTTGGGATCTGGTAGATGTAGACTTGCTTGAACATTGAGATCAGATGCGCCACTATTTTCTGGTACGTCATCATCTGCTGATCTTTAGCTTCGTACTCTCCCCGGACTTGGGATATTATTAGCTGGGAATCTCTGAAAATCTGAAGATTGGTTGCCCCCACAGCTAATGATAACCTAAGTCAGGCTATCAATGCTTCGTACTCCACCTCGTTATTGGTTGCTCTGAAGTCGAACCGAATTGCGGAGGTGAAGATTTGTCTATCTGGGCTTATCAGCACTACAATGGCTCCTGCTGCCGTGCTAGTTGATGATCCATCAATGTAGAGGTGTCACAAAGTTATACATCCCCTCGTCGGATCTTGTGGGAAAGTTAGCTCGATGATAAAATCGGCGATAGCTTATCCCTTGATCGATGTTCCGGGTGCGTAGGTTATACCGTATTGGCTAACCTCTAGTGACCATTTCAACAAGCGTCCTGCAGTGTCTGGACGGTGTAGTATTTGTCGTAGTGGGAACGTCGTCAACAATTCTACTGGATGGTCGAAGAAGTAGGGCCTCAATTTTCTAACACTCATCACCAGTGCATAGGCTAGCTTCTCCGTTGGGGTGTACCACAACTCAACTTCGTGTAAGACTTGGCTTACGTAGTACACTGGTAGGTGTGTTTTGCCCTCTTCTCGAACCAGGACGTAGCTAATGGTAATTTTCGACGCAGCAAGGTACATGTACAGCTTCTCACCAGGTACCGGTTTCAAAAGGATTTGAGTATTTGCCAGGTATGCTTTGATGTCTTCGAAGGCTCGTTGGTATTCACTCGTCCATTTGAAGTTGTCTTTATGTCGGAGCCTATTGGCTTTGATTGCTTCAAAGAATGGATGGCTTCTATCGCCGGACCTGGAGATGAACCGGTTTAAGGCTACCAGACATCCAGTCAATCTTTGAACCTTCGGTACTGAGTCTGGTGCGCTCATTTCGATGATACACTTGACCTGCATCGGATTGACTTCTATTCCTCGTTGGCTCAACAAATGCCCCAGGAACTTCCCTGAATGTACGCCGAAGCTGCTCTTCTTGGGGTTCAACTTCATATTGTAGTGGTGTAGTATGTCGATGGTTTGTTTTAGGTGGTCAAGGTGATCCTCCTTTCGCAAACTCTTGACAACTATGTCATCCACGTACACCTCCATGGTATGGCCGATGTGCTGATCGAACATCTTGTTCACCAACATTTGGTAGGTAGCTCCGGCGTTGATGAGTCCGAACGGCATCCTTTCCCAGCAGTACATGTTTTTGTTGGTGTAGAACACCGTATGTTCCTGGTCATCTGGGTGCATTGCTATCTGGTGATAGCCTGCAAAGACATCCATGAAAGTCATCATCTCGTGGCCTGCAGTGCTATCTACAAGTTGATCAATGTGGGGCAGTGGGAAGTCATCTTTCGGGCACGCCTTGTTCAGGTCCGTGAAGTCAATGCATAGTCTCCACGTTCCATTGGGCTTTTTCACCAGGACTGGGTTCGCAACCCACTTTGGCAGGTTCATCAACTTTCCTGCTTCCCGTGGGGTTGGGTTGGATGGTCTTTCAACCTAGGATTGTTCTGCAACTTGGGGGACTTGATCAACCTCCATTGGCACTGATTCCTGATTTCCCGCAGGTTCTCCGCCTTGAACGTCATTGACCACTTTCATGGGTGCATGTTGTAAATCTTGCGCAGGTTCCTGCACTTGGCCAGTTTGAGCTTCCTCCACTCCTTCCATGGGTGCCGGTTGTGCATCTTGCGCAGGTTCTGGTACTTGGTTAATTTCAACCATTGATTCCGGCAGGCCGCCTACCTCCATCAACTTGGTTTCTGTCGAGGTGACGTTAAGGATGTTCGGCTCGTCTGCCGGAATCTGTACGTCTTCTTCAAGAATGTGAACCTGCGTTACAAATTTCTTTATTTGGCCATCTTTGATTTGGAGCAAGCATTCACGGACCTTTTTCTGGTCACCTTTAATGGTTCCGACACCTTTTGGAGTTGGGAATTTAAGACAATGGTAGTAGGTCGAACACTCCATTTTGAATTCAGTGATAAAGGGGCGGCCAAGGAACCCATTGTAGGTAAACTGCTGGTCGACAATAAGAAAATCTACTAACCTAGTCAGTCTCCTCTCAGGGTCCTCGACCGATACAAGTTGGACGCTCAACCTAATCTGGCCTACGGGACGGTTATAGCTTTTTCGAACCCCACTAACCTAGCATTACTAGGTTCTATATACGACTCAAAATCACCTAAGGCATCTAAGGTAGATTTGAAGAGAATGTTGGTGAATGCGCCGGTGTCCACAAGTAGCCTGTGAACT
Source organism: Prunella vulgaris (assembly GCA_026898435.1). Taxonomy (NCBI): domain Eukaryota; kingdom Viridiplantae; phylum Streptophyta; class Magnoliopsida; order Lamiales; family Lamiaceae; genus Prunella; species Prunella vulgaris. Next base: position 242,187 of record JAPKLY010000016.1, on the reverse strand, counting down.
CGTACGTTCATAATGTTGGCGCTGATCACCAACGAGTCATTGTGAGGAGTCAGAATCCCCTCCAAGTCCACCGAGGAGAACGTTAGCTCCGCTGTGGGTTGAGCGGCGGGCTTGGAACCGGAGCTGCCTTCTTGAACCTGGTTTATGGCCCGGACTTCGGCCTTCCTTTATCTTTTGGGGATAGAGGATCTTCTGTCCTGGAGACCTCCGGCAGCTCCAAATTATTCTTCGAGAACCAGGAGTTCTCGTGTTGGCTCTTGATCTTGCTGAGGTTGGGAAGATTCCATACGTCTGTGTTGAGGACCACGTCGGTCCTCGTCCTCTTCTTTATCATCGGAGACCTCCCTTCTTTCGATCCTGGTTCTCTTGGCAGGTGCCTTATTTACGAACTCGGCCAGCTTCCCATCCTCGTAAAAGTTCCATAACTGTTTGAGGAGGTCACGACATTCGCTGGTGAAGTGGCCGATCGACTGGTGGTAGGCACAAAAGTTGTTGGGGTTGAGCTTTGCGTGGTCCTAACGAATCCTCCTAGGTTCGTTTAGCATAGCTTTGTCCTTGACCGCAGCAAAGACATGGTCGACAGAGACGGTAAGTACTTGGTTGAGTTTTTTCTTAAACTCGTCTCCATCACCAAAGGCCTTCAAGTTCTGGGGAGCTATGTAAATGCCCCCGGACTTCTTCCAATGTTGCTTTTTCTCCTCGGAGGCACCAACCTCCTTCATCAAGGCCTCTTGCATGGCCACGTACACCCCAGTCTGAACTTGGTGTAGGTGTTCGGGCATGCAAACTGCATCTCTTTCCAAAGTTTAGTGCCCTTTTTGAGTCCGGCCATCACGGCCACTATCTTCGTGTCTTCACTCACCGGCTCACCTTCCAACAGTATCTTGTCAAACCTTTCCAAGTACTGCTGGTCGGTCTTGTTTTCACCTTGATGGATGTTGGCGAGCCGGTGCTTCTGGGTCAAGTAAGACCCAAACCCCACGTGAGTTGGCCGAAGGATTGAATTTACCCCGGGGCAAGGAATGAGAACCAGCGATGAGCTCGGTCCCTGAGGGTCAGCGGGAAGTTCTGGTATTGAGTTGCATCGGTGGCACCTACAGAGATCATGTAGTCCGCATACTTGGCTAGGTAGACCTTCGGGTCTGATTCTCCCTCATATGCGGACATCACCGGAAATTGTATCTTCTTCTGAACCGGTACTTCAAGATGGCAGACGCCAATGGTGATGTCGGGAGAGTGGTGGCATCGGGTCCACCAGCTTTTGCGGCTACTTGCATTTGTAGCAGCTGAACGACCTTCTTTAATGTGGCCAACTCGTCATCATGAGCCACCTCCTGTGGAGGCTATTCAAAGGCTGTACATCTCGTGGACGCACGTCTCCGCAGTCCCTCGCTCTGGGGTGGCCCTTCTGTGATGGGCTGGAATTGACGGCCTCCATTAGGGCCAAGTCTGTCGGCTGCCGGCCTCCTTAAGTGGTCATAAACGGACCTACGAGGCTGTAGGTCCGATTCTCCCCTCCGGGATAAAACAGGGGCCGCCGCACGTTCATCTTCTCTTTCTCTGGGACCCAACCTTCCCCGGAGAACCTCCCTTTACTGAGATTGGTGGGTGGCGGATGCCACGGTATAGGCTGAAGCTCGCCCGTCTCTTGAGCCTAGCCTTTCCACCACTTTGGCCTTGCCGGTGCGCTCCCTATACTGGCGAGCTTGGGCGGAGCTCGCCTCCTGTTCAGCATGAAGGTCGCTGGCCTGTCCCCTAGTTTGGGTGCCCTGGGTTGGCCTAGTTGCCTGATCCCTGGCTTCGTTGGCATGAGCTCGCCTGGATGCCTGGGCGAGGTCTCCTTGTTGCCTCTGCTGCAACCTTTGCAGGGCGGCGATGGTGCGTTGTAGTTCGTCGGGGTCATTGGCGAGGTTCTTCAGGGCCGGGTTTAATTCATCTTGGGCCACAACTACGATAGCTCGCTGGGGAGCTCTCGGAGCATTATATTTCTGGGGAGCTCGGCGCGAGGTCTCCCCATCCGGTCCTTTCCACCTTCTCGTGGTAGCTGAGGTTTGTTCCTTTGACATTTTGATATTTTGATGAGAAGGCCGTCAAGGTCGTCGGTTTCCAGTCAAGGTAAATTTTGTCCAGGTTTTGTCTAGCCTTGCATGCACACGAATTGTCCAAAATTTGGTTTATTCGTCTACACGCATGCGTTTAAAATCCTATTTGTCATGTTTTTAGTCCAAAATTTTGGGAATTTGTCCGTGTTAAACGGGACACACGAAATCATTGGGGAAAAATATGTTATTAGAAACAATTGATATGAGTGCCTATATATGCACAAAGGACTAAGCTAATTAAGGTAACCTCATTTAATGCCCTAGATGTCTACCAAATATATACATATTGATATTATTCTAACACTCCTCCTCAAGCTGGAGCATATATATTGATCATGCCTAGCTTGTTACAAAGATAGTCAACCCTAACTCCATTAAGTGCCTTCGTAAAGATGTCCCCTAATTGATCCTCAATTTTCATATAACCTGTCGAAATTACTCCTTGTTGGATTTTCTCACGAACAAAGTGGCAATCAATCTCAATGTGTTTGGTTCGCTCGTGATAGACTGGATTAGAGGCAATATGAAGCGCAGCTTGATTATCACACCATAACTTGGCAGGTATTGAAGCCTTCAAACCTACTTCATTTAGGAACCCACGAACCCAAACTATCTCGCACGCAGCCTTGGCCATAGCTCTATATTCAGACTCTGCACTAGAACGTGAGACTATGTTTTGTTTCTTACTTTGCCAAGAAATCAAATTTCCCCCAAAGAAAATACAATAGCCTGAAGTAGATCTTCGGTCTTCTTTCGAACCTGCCCAATCAGCATCACAAAAACACTCAATCCGATCGTGACCATGGTCACTATACACAATTCCACGTCCAGGTGCACCCTTCAAATAGCACAAGATCTGCTCTACTGCCTTCCAATGATCTACAGTTGGTGATGACATGTACTGACTCACAACACTTACTGAATAAGCAATGTCAGGACGTGTCATTCTGAGGTAGTTCAATTTTCCAACCACCCTTCTGTATCTTCCAGGATCATCAAATACATCACCTTCTTTCGTGAGCTGTAAATTGGGAACCATAGGAGAGCTGCATGGTTTAGCTCCCAATTTTCCTGTTTCAGAAAGTAAATCTAGCACATATTTTCTCCGAGACAAGAAAATTCCCTTCTTACATCTACTCACTTCAATACCAAGAAAATAATTAAGTGTCCCCAAGTCTTTGGTAGTGAATTGAGTAGGAAGGAAAGCTTTCAAAGATGCAATCCCTTTAGGATCACTTCCAGTGATTACAATATCATCCACATACACTGCCATCAATATAATACCCCTCTCAGAATTCATATAGAAAACAGAATCATCAGATTTACTTTGCTTCATACCGAACTTCTCAACTGTACGAGTAAAAGTGCCAAACCATACGCGAGGACTCTGTTTCAAACCATACAACGACTTTCGAAGATAACATTCCTTATTACTCTCCCCCTGAGCAACAAATCCAGGTGGTTGCTCCATATAAATAGTGTCAACAAGATCGCCATGGAGAAAAGCATTCTTGATATCCAATTGGTGTAAAGGCCAATGATGGGTAGCTGCCAGTGAGTTTGGCAACCGGAGAAAAAGTATCAGAATAATCAACACCATAAGTTTGAGCATATCCTTTAGCAACAAGGCGGGCTTTCAGACGAGCAATAGATCCATCAGGATTGACTTTGATAGTAAACACCCATTTGCAACCAATAGGTCATTTACCCGCAGGAAGATCCACTAATTCCCAAGTACCGGTTGAATCTAATGCGTGCATCTCCTCAATCATGGCATTACGCCAACCAGAATGGGCTAAAGCTTCATGGACAGTTTTAGGAATAGTCTCAAGTGAAGAAATCAAAGTTCGAGAAGAAGGAGACAAGTGATCATAGGAAACAAAAGATGAAATGGGATAAGTGCAAGAGCGTTTACCTTTTCGAAGAGCAATAGGAAGATCATCACTTGGAGAAGGATCTGCCGACGAAGATATTGGCGCATCGGGACATAAAACTGGCGAAGCAGGAACCAAATCAGCAATAAGAGTGGTAGATGGTTGCGGGCGTCGAGAGTATGTATGTAGGATAAGAGGTTTAGTGGACTCAGGTGGAGGAAGAACCGTTGGAGTAACTGAGTATACCAGAAAGTCTGTGTCCTCCCCCTCAATGGGAAGAGAAGGAGATTGAGAGAAAGGTGTATGTTCAGAGAACGCAACATCAGCAGACACAAGATATCTGTTGAGATTAGGACAAAAACACCGATACCCCTTTTGTACCCGAGAATATCCGAAGAAAATGCACTTCAATGACTTAGGGTCAAGTTTCGTGACATGAGGCCGAACATCCCGAACATAGCATGTACAACCAAAAATTTTAGGTTCTACTGGAAATCGAGACTGAGATGGGAACAAGGCATCAAAAGGGGACTCGCCCCCTAGAACCGAAGAAGGCATGCGATTGATGAGAAAGCGAGCAGTGGAGACAGCATCAGCCCAAAAAGGTTTAGAAACATTCATTGCAAACAACAATGCTCGAGCAGTTTCATTAAGATGCCTATTTTTTCTTTCAGCCACACCATTTTGAGATGGTGTGTCAACACAAGACGTTTGATGAAGAATACCATTTTGCAACATATATTTGTGAAATGTGTCAGAAAGATATTCCTTAGCATTATCACTTCTCAAAATTTTCACAGGCAAACCAAATTGAGTCCTAACCTCAGCACAAAAGGCAGAAAAATGGGTAAATAACTCAGAACGATTTTTCATCAAATATAACCATGTCATACGAGAATAATCATCAACGAAAGTAACAAAATAACGGAATCCGGGTTTTGATGTAATAGGTCATGGACCCCACACATCAGAATGGACTAACTCAAAATGAGCACGAGCTCGTTTGTTGACTCGAGGACTTAAGCTGACACGATGGTGTTTTACAAAATGACAGGATTCACAATCTAAAGATGACAACTGAGAAAATTGTGGACACAATTTCTTCAACGAAGGAAGTGAAGGATGACCTAACCGACAATGTGCATCCAAGGGGTTGATGGTTCCTGCACATGTAACTGATTGTTGTGTATCAAGGATGTAAAGACCACCTGATTCATGTCCCATACCAATGATCTTCTTCGTCGTGAGATCCTGAACCAAACAATAATCTGGAAAAAATGAGACACTACAATTAAGGTGACGTGTAAGTTTACTCACAGACACTAGGTTAAACGAAAGAGAAGGAATGTTAAGAACAGATGATAAGGACAGTGAAGATGTTGGGTTAACAGTTCCCGATCCAATGGCGCGAGATTGTGATCCATCAGCTAGGGTAACAGGAAAGTGGGTAGTATGTGAGTCAAAGGTAGAGAAAAATTCTGAGTTACCTGTCATATGATCTGTGGCACCAGAATCAATAACCCACTTGGAAGATGAGGAGACAAGACATGCATTAGGTTTACCTGACTCAGCAATGGTGGTGACTGAACTGGCTTGTAATTGCATCAATTTTGCATACTCACGAGCAGATATAGTGACATACTCACTAGAATGGCCAGAATTGCTACCACTAGCAGCCACACGAGTGGACGAAAGCGGCTTCTTATTATGTAACTTTGGACAATCTCGCTTGATATGTCCAATACTATGACAGTAACGACACTCCATAATAAAACATCAAGTAACAATGAAATCAGAATTTCTGAAAAAAAAGATGAGCAAAAAGAATATGTACCCAAACCGAAATCACACACCACTCGGATGCTGACTCAAACAGGTACACCAACGGAAAGGTCTCGACGAGACGATTTGAACCAAATTAGCCGAAGAAAAAAAATCCGACCAGGCACGCATCCCCATGCGCCAACAGAAGAAATCTGCCCAGAAATAATTGCCCGGTGCGTGAGACTCACACGCGCCGGTGCCGGAGCTGAAACTTCTGGCGAACTGTCGTTGTGCACCTCCCTGTGCAGGCGGTGTCGACCGGTGATGGCCGGAACAGGTCGAACCAAAATATCCTAGGTTTTTGACTTTTTTTTTCTCTCTCCAAAAATTAAGCCCTAAATCATACCGTGCTCTGATGCCATGTTAAACGAGACACACGAAATCATTGGGGAAAAATATGTTATTAGAAACAATTGATATGAGTGCCTATATATGCACAAAGGACTAAGCTAATTAAGGTAACCTCATTTAATGCCCTAGATCTTTACCAAATATATACATATTGATATTATTCTAACAGTCCGAAAACTGGAAATTCAATGTATATCTTCAAGTGTTCTTATTGGGTTTCAAGAACAACTTCAAATCTTCAAATTTTTTTCTCACTTTTGCTCTTGATTTTTCAGAATCGAAGGTTTGGACCCGTTCTCTAGCGCCAAATTGTTGGTAGAATTTGTTGATGGATGATTAATGGCTGTTTTTAGGCTTAAATCTACCAAACAATAACAAAGATTTAATGATTGTTCTTGAGCTTTGAATGTAGAGAGAAAGTGAGAGCTTTAGTGAGAGAAAGTGTTGGTGTATTATGAAAACTTAGAGAGAGAAAGATACAAGAGAGACATATATATAGGTTTGCATGTGTGAGGTGGCACCTTGTGAGCCTATTTGGCTTTAGGTGTTGACAAGTGTCCTTGACACTTGTCCTTACTCACTACTCATGCTACCTTTACCAAGCTTCAACCCATTACACTTCTATGTGCTATTTATACAATCGACATCTATGTCCTAGATCTAGGCGAGCTTCGGGGCGAAATCCATTGCCTTGTGTTGTTTTGGGAGTAATGTAGAGGTGAACTCTTGCTTGGTCTCTCTGGATATGGGCGAGCTACCTTTACAATGGGTAAGCTCGCCTGCGAGCTTCTCTCTCTAGGGCTTGGTTGGTCATCTGGCCTGGGCCCTTGGAAGTCTGGGCCAGCTTCTATCTTTCTTCGCCGAGCTTCCCCATGTTGACTCTAGTCAAAGATGGTGACGCAGGTTCTACGCAGGTTGGCGACCTTCTTAGACTTGGTTAATTAATCTCGTGATTAGTCTCGGGTAGTTCGCCTATCAACAACCCTACCAAATGAAATTACTTTTTCTCTCTATATATATTACACTCTACCAAGTGAGATTAATTTTTAGGACTATTTTATATAATTTTTCTATTACACCATACCAAATAATATTATATGGATTTTACTTATAAAATTTGTAACATCTAATATTGGCTACCAATCACCACCTTAATTACTTTATAACATGCTTAGATGAATTATATTTTTTTTGTCTGTTGGAACAAAAAGTCCTGAACACACATCTCTTAAATGCCATAAATAATTCAGAAACAGATGCTAAATTACTGATTAACTATGGGACATGGAATTCGCGACTATAATGTTCTCTTTTTAAAAGGTGATGAAAATTGCATCAATATGTTCATAATTCATTGAGTAACTGTGGAACACAGATTTGACAACTACGATGCTCTCTTTTGAAAAGATGGATCAATATGAACTAAAATGTTAAAACATAAAAATATAGGGGTAACATTAATGAAGAAAATTCATGTAAAATTTATGTTGAGTTGTGTGTGTTCCGACATATTTAACAATATTGGCTTTGTACGAAAATTAATAAGTATTTAAGAGTTATATATTATTTAGAATTTAATTTTCAAAGTTTTAATTATTTGAATTAATTTACAACTTTATTTTAATTTAGTTTCAGTATTTTAATAAGGTAGTTTTTAACTAATTATTTCCTAAAAATTATCACGTCCTTAATGTGCAGTAATGGGTAATTTTAAGATTACCACATCATGGACTAGATCATATCCTCCAAATAACTTTCACATTCTACATCTATTTAAATGATCTATATATTAATTAAATGTCATACACGAAATCTGCGTTGCTTAGTTGGGTAATAGTACAATAAAATTAAATATTTTAGTATCACTTCACTCACATGATTATTAAATTGTAAGGCCTTTCACATAGCTCTTCTTCTTCACAACACAATTTGGAAAAACCCTCTAAAACTTCTCAAGAAAGCCCTTTTGAAATCCAAACTTCAATGCCTTCCACTACCTCTTCCCAGAATATTGCCGGAAATATTGCATCATCCTCTCCAATATCTCCGACCATTACCATGGGCTCAGTGGAGGTACCACTCCCAGTTGTCATTTCATGTTCACACTAAAATGCCTATTAGCGGTCATTAAGGGTGAGTGAATCCGATCAATTTCATGATTTTGTTCATTCATCATCGATGTAACAACCCAATTTTCATCCTAATTTTTAGCATTTAACCGTGCTTTATAATCTATTCTTTTAGAGGACTTTTGTACTTTGCTAGTTTCGATCCGGTCATATACCATATGATCATATCTACTATCCACAGTTCTTCTCACTACACTAAAATTCCTAGTTCTTGCGTATTCTTGATATGCATCAAATAATTTATTAATATTTTCAAAATGCAACCAGGTTGAACAGCAATTTTTTTAAGTTCAATATATGAGGGGATGAGGTTTGAAGAAATATGGATGTTACTTTAATTAATGTTAAAGAACGTTAGATTCAAAAGTTATAAATAAATTAAATCTCAAATTAATGATATTAATTAACAGAAACATATTGATAATGTATGAGAGACCTTAAACTCTCAATAAATTAGAGGGAATTAACCCGCCATTATGTGAGATTAGGAGGGAAAATACATCAGAGTTAGTGAGGTAATTTTATAATTAATTTGAATTTCATTAATGCATTAATTAAATTCTGGACGCTAATCTCTACTGTATTTGAAAAAGTGATATAGTGATGTTTTAATGAATTTAATAAAGGTTAGTTAGTGTATAATTTTTATCATAAATGAAAGTGGCAAAGGAATTTGGAATAGATCTTTTTAATAATTTAGAAATTAAATATGTTATAAAGTAAGTAACTGATACTCACTTCGTGTCACAAGAATTTGCACACTTTTCACTTTCGGACGTTCCGCACAAATTTGCATATTACTAGAAAAGAAAACATCGATTTACCAGCATATATACTCATAAAATTTATACATATTTATCCATATGCAACTGTTTTATTTATAAAATACATTTTAAAAATAAAATATGTCACCTCGTTAGGTACAAACTCTTACTAAATGGAGGTATTATCATTTTTGGATTGAATGATAAAAACGACTCCCTCCGTCCCGCGTCTTTTTTTCAAAAGATCTGGGCACACGGATTAAGAAAAAAGTAGAGTATGTGAATGTGAAGTTAATTAATAAAATATAAAAAGTGTATTTTATTAATTTTTGTAAGTGTAAATTATTTCCTTTTTAAGGTAGGAAAAAATCGCTACTACAAAAATGACTTTGCATAGCTTCACTTAGAAAGCTCATTAGCAAATGAGCTCTCTAAGTGAGCACTTAGAGAGCTCATTTGCTAATGAGCTTTCTAAGTGAAAACGAAAATAATAAAAATAAAAAAAAAAACTTAGAAAGCGGTTGTTAACCGCTAAACATTAAAAAAAATAAAAAAAATAAAAAATAGCTTAGAAAGCGGTTTCTAACCGCTATAAGCATTAAAGCGGTTCAGAATCGCTATGACCAAAGCGGTTCAGAACCGCTATGACCAAAGCGGTTCAGAACCGCTATGAGTCTTAAAGCGGTTTAGAACCGCTGTGAGCCTCAATTAGGTCAACATGACCCGCCCCCCTCCCCTTTCTTCCTCTTTCTTCCTTCTTCCTCTTTCTTCCTTCTTCCTCCTCCACTGCGCGAAAATGGCTTGAAGCTCAGCCCTCCGCCGATTTCCGTCGTTACTCCACCATTGCCGCTGCCGTCGCCGTCGTGGACTCCCCCATTGCCGCCGCCGCCATCCCACCGATCAAATTTGAAAATTTCTTCCCCATTTAGGTAATTTACTATTATATATATATATTTCATTTCTATATATATATATTTCGTGTGTATATATATATATGTATATATTTGTATTTTATATACATTAATTTCTATATTATTTATTTAATTTTCTGTATATATATATATATATGTTACGTATATATATAACTAGGTATATAATTGTATATATATATATATATTTGTATTATATATATATATTTATTATGTAAAAATTGTTTTCATTTTTTATTTATATATTATATATATATTTGTATATTTATATATTTTAATTATATTTTTGTGCATATATATATTATATATTTGTATATATATATAATGTTTTTATTTTTTTATTTATATTATATATATATATTTATATATTATATATTTTAATTATATTTTTGTGTATTCATATATATATATATATATATATATATAAGTTTTTATTTTTTATGCATTTTAGTTATATTTTATTTATAGAAATTTTGTTAGATTAATAAATTTTATTTTAGTTTTTATATATATAAATAATTTGAATTAATATATTATATTGCTTAGATTAATTATTAGAAATTATTAGAAAAATTTTATAATATAGAATTATTGTTAGAAAAATAATGTGTAATATTTTTAAATTTTGTAGGTGATAAATTTGAAGAATAGAGATTCAATTCGATTCATTACATTCACACTATCATCGTAAGTTCACTTTTTTTAAATAATTATGTACTTAATTGACATTTTTAATTTAGATATAATTGTTTGGTCGATTATCGATCTATATTAATTGAATTGTAGAATGTAGTTGATAGATATATATATATATATATATATATATATATATATATATATATATATATATATGTGATGATCAATGGTTTGATTAAATATTTGCATGTAGAATATTTTTATCATCAAATATATAGTTGATGTGGAGTTGATTGAATGTAGTTGATGTGGAGTGGGGGAAATTTGTTGGTTGTTTGCTGTAGAATGTGCGTTCCGATTTGATTATTTTATAATTAAATCGGAAATGGATGCACTAGCTAGGATCTTGATTAATTGGGGAATATGATAAATCTAAACGAAACTCTGCCAAAATTTTTAAAAAATATTAATTATTAAATAGAATATATATAGGATCGTATTATATTGAGTCAAATTTATTCAAGAATCTAATCATAAATATTATGTCATATTGTCTTTTCTATAGGAATATCTAGTTCTAGTTCTATATATATGGATCGAAAGTGGGTTCGTGCAGATAGATTATCAGATGCGTATAGGAATGGGGTGGAAGAATTTTGTAATCATGCAATTAGATACTGCACCGACAATCGGTACATTCTATGCCGTGTTGGAAATGTATGAACGGGAAAACGGTTAGTGGTCGGGATAATTTGTTCGTTCAATTGATGATTCATGGTATTGATAAATCATATACCGTTTGGACATATCATGGTGAGAGAAGAGATGGATGTAGCTCAAGCAACATAGGAACTGATTTTAGGTTTGTAGACACGATGGATGCAGATAGTTTTGGAGATGTACTGAGTGTTGATACATCTAGTGGGGATGTACCGAGTGTTGATACATCTAGTGGGGATGAGGATAATCTGGGAGATCATCCTTATATGTCAGAGAAGTTAAGGGATGACGCTGGAATACCTCTTTGGCCCGGATGTGAGAAGGCAACAAAACTTTCAGCTGTATTGATATTGTTCAATCTAAAAGCAGCTCACCAATTGACTGATGTGTACTTCACCGATTTGTTGGAAGCAGTTAGTGGTCTATTGCCCGATGAGAATGTATTGTCTACGAGAGCATATGATGCTAAGCAAATGCTCAAGTCTATCGGGCTAACACATCAGAAAATTCATGCTTGCCCGGGTGATTGTATCTTATTTCGGAAGGAGTATCCAGGTCTCGATGTGTATCCCAAGTGTGGGCGGAAGCGATATATGAAAAATAAATCTCCTACGAAGGTTATGTGGTATTTCCCAATAATACCAAGATTTAGGAGAATGTACAGTAGCACAGTGGATGCTAGACATTTGACTTGGCATCATGATGATAGAATCAAGGATGGATTGCTAAGACATCCGGCTGATTCACCACAGTGGAAGGCATTCGATATGAGGCATCCAGAATTTGGCAACGAGCCACGACACTTGTGTCTTGCACTCTCCACAGACGGAATGAATCCTTATGGTATTCAAAGTACCAACCACAGTACATGGCCAGTGATTCTGATGGTTTATAATCTTTCACCATCGTTGTGCATGAAGCGTACTTATATGATGTTATCTATGTTGATATCAGGACCCAAACAACCTGGTAATGACATAGATGTATAACTATCTCCTTTGATAGAAGACTTGAAGCTGTTGTGGGATAAGGGTATCGATGTTTATGATGCTTGTAGAGAGGAGAGTTTCAAGTTGAAGGACATGTTGTTTGGAACAATCAATGACTTTCCCGCTTATGGGAATCTATCTGGATATAGTGTGAAGGGACGAGATGTATGTCCTTGTTGTACCACCAACACTGATCACATTCGATTGACTTATTGTAAGAAGTCTGTCTATATGGGACACAGAAGGTGGTTGGAGCGAACACATAAGTACAGAACAATGACCGTTGAATTTAATGGCAAAGTTGAGGATCGTGAAGCACCACATTTGTTGTCAGGTTCAGATGTGTTGAGTGAGATAAAGAAGGTCGACACACAGTACATAATTTTTTTTGCAAAGAATGTCCCCACTTGTGGTTGGAAGAAAGAATCAATTTTCTTTCAACTGCCCTATTGGAAAGAGTTAAATGTTAGACACTTCATTGATCTTATGCACACTCAGAAGAACGTTTGTGCCAGCTTGCTCAATACTCTATTAGCTGATAAGAAGTCAAAGGATGGTTACAATGCAAGGATGGATATGCAAGAGATGGGGATTAGAGTAGAATTGACACCTCAGGGACAGAAAGATGGACGAGCACCTTACTTACCTCCTGCTGCACACACCTTGTTCAAGAATGAGAGAAAAGTGTTTCTTGAAACACTGAAGAATGTGAGAGTACCAGAGGGATATTCGTCCAACATACAGATGCTTGTATCAGATGATGGCGCGAGATTGATGAATTTGAAATCGCATGACTATCATGTGATAATGGAGAACTTCTTACCGATTGCCATTCGTTCTATCTTGCCTGAAAATGTGTGCATAACCATAACAAAGTTGTGTTGGTTCTTCAAGGCAATGAGTAGCAAAGTCATTGATCCTAGACTTTTGAATGGCTTCCAGAGACAGATTGTGGGGACGCTTTTTGAGCTTGAGATGTATTTTCCTCCATCATTCTTTGATATAATGGTTCACTTAACCATTCATTTGGTTCATGAGACAAGAATGTGTGGTCCTGCCCGTATGCGATGGATGTATGGTGTGGAAAGATACATGAAAGTACTGAAAGGATATGTGAAGAACATGTATCGGCCAGAAGGATGCATTGCAGAACGCTACTTAGTGGAAGAAGCAGTCGAGTACTGGTCCGAGTTTATACCGAATGTCGATGCAATTGGACTTCCAATTACTCGACACACCAACAGGATTGAAGGTGAAGGTGTTACTGGTGGTGAACCGGTAAGTGTTAGTATTTAGGAATTAACACGGATGCACTTATACGTACTTCACAACACGGTTGACGTGCTTCCATTTATTGATCTTCACATGCAAGTACTTTCAGAGACATTTCCCTTCAGAGATAGATCCTGGATGGAAGCTGAGCATAACCGGACATTTGTTAAGTGGTTCAATGATTATGTTACAAATTGTCTATCACGGGATAAGGAATCAGTGAAAGAAAGAGTTAAGTGGTTATCCAGAATGCCTGATAGACATGTGTATTCATATAAGTGTTATCTTATTAATGGATATACATTTTATACCAGAGATCATGATGCCACGAGTACAATGTAGAATAGTGGGGTATCCATCAAAGCAAATGCAGGGGATCAGTCGATTACTACTTACTTTGGACAGATTGTCAATATTTGGGTACTCGACTATGCTGGCCACCGTGAACCCATTTTTTATTGTAGTTGGGTGAGGATTCCTAACGGGGTCCAAGTTGATAATTTTGGGTTCGTACGCGTTGATTTGAAAAATGTGGGATACAAAGATGACTCTTATATAATGGCATGTCAAGCTCAATAGGTTTTATGTGTCCCCGACCCAGTTAACAAGAAATGGTCGAAATTGTGGTTCTGTCGAACAAGTTTAGTGATAGTTACCAGGTCAGCGACCACGTCGATGAAGATGTTGACACAATTGATGATCCTTTTCAGAACTTCTGTATTTCTGGTCCCTCTTTCGATGATCCTAACTATCGCCAGTATAAGAGAGTGTTCAGAGAAGGGGATGAATATGGCAACCCAGATCTTGTTAATATTCATGGACATGAACGAGAAAAGTTAACTACAAAATGAAAAAGAAAAACGCGTGCTAAAAAGAAATGTAAGATGTTATAATTCATTTACTGTATTCATTTACTATATTGAATGCGACTTCTTTTATTTTATGCAATGTTATAATTCATTTACTATATTGAATGTGATTTTTTCTTTTGTACAGGATCATGTCTTTGCCTCTGCCTGATGATGACATGGGTGGAGATTACCATGTCTATTTAGGAGATCTCGGTGGAGATGAGTGCCCATCCGAGAGGGGTGGAGATGAGTGTCCACCCGAGAGGGGTGCATGTGAGACTGATCATCCCACGAGTACCAGTTCTGGAGAAAAACGTACGAGGGGTGTAGTAACAATAAGTGCTTTTAAGAGACAGCGGGCGAAGGAAAAGATATTGGAGGTATTTCATTATCATAAAACAGTTGAATTTATTATAATATTTTATTGATCGTTTAACCTAATAATATTATGTCATTGTAGCTTCAATTTAATGAGTACGGGCAGCCCATAGAAAAGGAGAGTTCGCAGCTATCGCACTACCTTGGGCAAGCAGTTCGAAGATGTGTCCCGATTGTTCTGCCAGCTAATGATTGGCGTAGCCCAGCACTTAATCATATAAAGGAGTCTATATGGGAAGAGCTACAGGTAAGTTTTATATTTATACTCATTGAACTTATGAAATATATTAAAATTTATATACTTATGAACTTATTGAATTTATATTGTTTATATGTTTACAGTAAACATTTTATGGTCTAGACCCCAGTAAGAAGACACAAATACTGCAAAAAGGTGGGATTATGTCGAAGAATTTCCGGGCTCAGTTGAGAAAAGCCAGTAAAGACCTTGAGACTGGTACCTACTGCTCTACACCTCCAACGGATCACCTTAGTAATCCTATGGTAGCCCCATATTGGGAAGAATTCGTTAGATTATCGACGGCTGAAGATTTTAAGGTAAAAATAATCAATATCAGTTTATTTATTTCTAATGCACGATATTAATTTATTTAGTGTATTTCTATGATAATTTAGGAAAAAAGTCGCCGAAATACTAAGTATGCCAAGTCATTGGAGGCGCGATATCGAGGATCTTCCAAAGGCTATGCACGTATAAGAGAAGAAATGGTGAGTCGATTACTACTGTATTTTATTACTATTTATATTTAATATATCTAACACAAAAACACATTTCGTCACTACTGCAGAAGGAAGAAAAGAGGAAGCTGGGGAGACTGACCCTATCATTAACCGATTCGATTTATTTCTGACTACCCGAAAGACTTCAGATGGGAGAGTTCCAGATTCTCGTGCATAGCGAGTTATAGAAGAAGGGGTAATCTTATATCAATTTATTATTTTTTTTTAATTACAAACTATTTTATATTATTTGAATTACAAACTATTTTATATACTTCAGGGCCGTATATCTCAAAATATGACGCCCGAAGAACTCCAGATGATCGGTCCCGATGATCTACTTGCTCGGGCTTATGGTCGTCAGGAGCATCCCGGCCGCATGCTGGGCACAGGATTTGGGGTGACGAAGACATCATTGATGACGGCACCTCGGAGTGAAGTTTCTCAACTTGCACAACAGGTTGCTTCACTGGCTAGACATGTAGAGATGTTATCTCAACAACATAATCAAGGGCCGTCATCGAGTACTGCAGCAAGCCATCAGGACAGTTGTTCGACGATATATTCTGATGATGCACCTTCTCCACCTCAAAACATTCCCCAGGTATATTGTTGGTTGTATGTTGTTTATGGTTGGTGTGGATGAGAAATTTGTTGTTTGTTTGTTGTAGTTGATGTGGATGAATATAATTTGGTTGTTTGATGTAGTTGATTAATTGGGAGTTTGATAAATATAAACGAAGCTCTGTCGAAATTTTTAAAAAATATTAATCACTCTATATTTTTATGGGAACAAACATCGATAATGTTCTATTTATATTTGGAGAATCCTACACGATTGGTGGCCACTGGGACATTACACAGTAGCTCCAGCGGAATGATTCATGGTCGTCCTATCACTCATGGATTTCTGAGGGTCACTGTTGTGTTGCCTGTTGAGGGAGAGGAAGATTCCCCAGTGCCTAGACTAAATGATGAGGAAACCACTGTTGGGACGACGATTGGCCACTTTCTAGAATGGCCTAGTCACTTGGTCTCATTAACTCAGAAGGTAAAATATATGTTATTAAATTTTCTCTCATTTTTGTTAAACTAACCAATTACAAATTGATTGTAGAAATTACGGACTCCCCAAAAGACGAGGGAGCCTCGTGCTACAATGCCTATTCAGAGGGAAGGACCGAGTGAGACTCCTGCTGTAGTGGCCACACGACGGCTAGGTTATCCTTTGGAAGGAGACGTACATTATAGCGACGATCTAATGTCTACGGTGTACACACGGGTATCGTCCCCCACTTATTCTCCTGTTATAGTTTCTTTTCCTACTTACTTTCATGTAAGTGGTTGGGAAGACTATATTCGTACGGATCATGTTATGGAAGTACTCAACGACCGGTGGTTGAGTGCCACTACCATTGCCTTTTATCTCAGGTATGTGTTTATTGATTTTTCATATTTAATTCTTCTAAAGGTTTAATTTTCTTTATATATAATAATATGAGTATTTTCATTAATTGAAGATATTTGGGGGAGGTATATCTATCAAGAGATAATGTGGCTATTTTGAAGTTCTCTTTCATCTCCCCCCAAGTGTCTGCCGTAGTAGGTTCTAACAAAACCCACGATATGGAGATGTTTGCAATGCATATGCAAAGATATGCTAAAAGAGACCATCTCATTTTGTGGCCTGCATATGTGGGGTAAGTACATAGAACAAACATGTCATCAAACTATTTATTAATATAAATATATATGCAAATGAAATATACTTTTAATATTATTATTAAAATGCAGGGAACATTGGGTTTTGGTCGCTGTCAACATGAGTACACAAGTGGTATATTATATGGACCCACTTCCGGGTAAACTGCATTCTGATCGTCCTGAAGTTATGCAATATATGGACTGGTATCTTTTTTTTAAAATTATTTTAATATTATTAGATCATTTTATTTTTAGAATTATGCATATGTAATTTATTTTTATTTTTTTAATTACAATAATAACAGTGTGATGAGGATGTATCGGAGTCACCAACCGGCCGACACATCAAGAGCATTTACTACCATTACGTGGAAAAATATTAAGGTATATATATACTTTAATATTGAAAAAAACTCTATATTTATTCATGTGTTATAACTATAATTATTAATCAACAGGTGCCGAAACAGAGAGATAGTTTTAGCTGTGGCACTTTTGTTTGTAACTACATTGAAGATATTTTGAACGTTTCTAAAACGATGATTCCGGACGACGTAAGTATTTTATTTGGGCAAATTATTAATTTAAATATAAATATATATATATTTCTAATTATATTTTTATTTTGCAGTTTGTCTATGTACATCCGCTTTATACGTACGGAAATACAAGACTCAAACAATTCAAATTAAATTGGACCGGGTATTTATATAATAGATTTTTAGTTTAGATCGATTAGTTTAAATTTTGATTCGACGATATATGTAACTTTTATCTAATTTATGATGATACATTTAATTAGTTATAAGTTCATGTTTTAATATTAATTGGTTTATTTTAAGTATTTTATTTTTGTGAATTTATATTATTGTATATATATAAATTAATTAAATAGAATTTATAATATAAAATATATAATATATAAAATATATAATATATAAAATATATATTATATAAAATATAGAATATATATTATATAAAATATAGAATATAGAATATATTAAATATAGAATATATAAAATATAAAATATATAATACGGATTTAAAAAAAAAAAGCTTGGGTAGCGGTTCATAACCGCTGTGCAAGAAATTAAAAAAAAATCGGATTTCAGCTTAGAAAGCGGTTCATAACCGCTTTCTAAACACCGGTTTTACAGCGGTTCCAGAACCGCTTTCTAAGCTGGATCCAGCTTAGATAGCTTTCACTTGGAGAGCTCACATAACCGCTTTGTAAGTGGATTTTTGTGAGCTCTTCAATCCCTTTTATGTAGTAGTGAATAGTTGGACGTCTCAAAATGGAAAAAAGAAAAAAGAGTGGTGGTGCGGGGGATGGGTGTGTGTGTAGTAACTAACTTACATATGGGTGCATTATGTAGGGTCAACTTTAAAATTTATTCATCAAAAAGTCAAACTTACAAATAAGTTCACCTGCTCATACTCACAAACTTCATTGCACATATACATTAATTGTCTGCACAACAAGCAAAAAATTTTAGCACAACAGACAAAAAATTGGCACAATTATTTACACAACATGTATAGAAAATTATTTGCACAACGAACCAATTTTTTTAGCACAACAGATAGAAATTTTGTTGCACAAAAGCAAACAAATACTTAGCACAAACGAGCAAAATTTTTTAGCACAACAAAGAAAAAATTTATTGCACAAAAAATGATAATATACTTAACACAAATATATTCGTTTTTAGTACAAAAATAAAAATTTTATAGTACAAACATATTTATTTTTAGCACAACAAGCAGAAATTTATAGCACAGCTGGCAAAAAATTTGTTACACACACATAAATACACGTTGCACAAAACTTATGTTCTAAATTACAATATAAGCTTCCTTTCATACCCATCCAATAACCAAAATCAAACTGAGATTTGTTCCTTCAAACCAAAATCTGCAAAATATTCATTCATAGTTCACCAAAATAAAACAAGGATGGAAGGTTCTCCCCTTCATAGATTAATCAAAATCTGCAAACCCTTCCTGCCAGGATACCCAAAAATTAAAACAAAAATTGAAACAACAGTTTCAAACCAAAAATTCCTAATTTCTAAATTTTAATCCCTAATTCTTAATCGAAAGCCCATCCTAAAACCCACCAGAAATCTGTCAAGCCCGCCACTGTTTGAAGTCCATCAGGAATCGGCCACTCCCTCACGCCGTCGAATCGGAACCCATCTTCGTCGCCGCCTCCCTAAAATCGGAACTCATCTTCGTCTCCGCCTCCTTGTTGTCGTTGCACCACTCTCGGTCTTCGTCTTCAAAGAGATTGACGAGATATGCCTCCGTCGTTTCTTGAGGATCGAGCACTGCGTCGCATTGAAACCTCAAATCGATTTGAAATTCTATGCAATTTCACGGATCAAATTTGATATTCAATAGGATAATCAAACAATTGACATAAGGAAAAAAAATCTGAGGAAATAACAAACATTGCTTTCGTCCTGGCTGAGAGAGAGACATCAAAATGGTTTTGAATTTGAATTCATAGAGACAGAGAGAGATTCTAGAGTGAGTGGAGATATTATATTTATAAAATAAATTGATATAAATATATTGTGCACTCATTTGTAATGAGAAAAAGTTATAGAATCTATTTTAAAGTTCATCTTAAACGATGAATCTCCCTGTAATAAACCCATAAATAAAAGATGAAACTTGAGTAATAAAAATCATAATATAAAATTATAACCTATTATATAATACCGTTGAAAATGGGACATTACACTTCCAGTCATCTCATGATGAAAACATCCATCCATCCCTTTCGACAAGGAAATCGCCATTTCGAAAAAGAGTAAAAAGACCCAAGACTAATTATGTCAGGAAAGAAACTCTCCAACCAAAATGCAGGCCAACTAAGACAAAGCCTCGATTTAGTCAAGATTGCACCCTTCTTCACTCTAACCAATCTAATTACTATACAAATGCTAATTAAAATCAAAATCAAGACCCCTTTTTTTGAATTTGTTCATGTCATTGAAGAACAATTCTTTGGTACTTAAATTCGACTGAGGAATCAGAGCTCTCGGAGATGCCCCTTTTCCTGTTTATACTCCCACAGTTGTTAATAATGTTGTCAATTGGTTCTTGATTGATGGAATAAGCCGACGGCGGCGGAGGGATCGCCACCGGCGGGGGCGGAATCTGATAGGCGTCAAGCGGCGGCGGAGGGTGGCGCCACTGCGGCAGAGGCCCGGCGAGGAGGAGGGTCTGGAGGAGTGGCCCTGCTTTCATCACCGCTTGGAGAAACTTACCTGTTTCCGGCAATGGCCGATCCACCACAATGGGAAACTCCATCTCAGGCGGCGGCGCGTGGGGTGATGACACTGTGCTCTCATCGCAGTCCGATGAAGAGAACCCATTGTTGTAGTCCATGGCTCTTCTGGGGTCGTCTTCAATGCTGGAAAGGCCTGAATTTGGGGCAGATTGATGGAGCTGCTTCTCGAGTAGTACCTTGTGGTACAACATTTTCTGACACTGTTCTTGAGCTTCATCTCTCTCTTTAATGGCGGCGTTGAGCAAATCTTTGAGCTGGGCTATATCTTCATCTCTCTTTTTGATTTCTCCCTCTGCTTTCAATCTTGTTTCTTCCAACTCCATGTTCAAAACCAGTGATTGCCTCAGCTCATCCATGCTCTGTTTGGGAAATCAAGAAACACAATTAATTAATTAATTATCAAAAAGACGAAATCGAAGTGACGAAAGATTAAATCTCAAATGATTGGGGCATCAATCAGAGTCAATAAAACAACATTTGAGTACAAGATAATTGGCACAATGTTGCAATAATAATAATAATAATAATAATAATGATGAGATGCGAGTGAAGTTGGTAGATGAAAGAAATTAGTGACCTTCTCTTGGTGGAAATAAGTCCAATTGAGAAGAAGGCTTCTTTGGAGATCCATGCTCCCCATTTGCTGAAGATGTTAGAGAGAATGAGTCAGTGATTTCTGCTGCTTTATAAGGACTAATATTGGCACCCTTTTTCTTTGCTATCAGCTCAAAAGAACGTGCATTTTCTTTTCTTTTGTTCTTTTGTGGGAGGAGTGGGGTCGTCCAATGTCTTCTAAGGTCAATTGTATACGATATTTAATGATTTCTTTCACATTATTAATGCATCTTCATTACTTATAAGTTAATACTCTCTTCGTTCCTTCATAAATATTTTAAGAGTGATTTTAAAAAAATTATGAAATTTAAATTAGATAATTTTATTTTTATGTAAATAAAAGTAAAGGAAAAGAGTTATTTGTAGCTTAGGAGAGATTTGAAAGATGAATAAGAAAATTTTTATAAATAAAAGAATTCTGAAATCTTTGAGAAAATGAGAACGTAGGTGCGAAAAATGAAATAATAGTAAATAATTAGAAACAAAAATTAGAGTTTAAAACACACGTAATAATGAACGAAGGAAAAGAGCATAGTCTAATATTCCTTCCGCGCCTTAAAGTGGTAATTTTTTGACGTTTTTTTTAAAGTTTAAGTAAAATTGTTGAATTGAATGTAAAAAAAAATAATTTTTAATAATTACATAAATATTGTAAGGATAAATTAAAGAATAATTTTCTTTTTAAAATATGCAAAGTGTTTGAAGACAATCATAGAAGAAAAGGTATGCAAAATATTAAGAGAGGCATATTGATATGATTTTAAGATGAAATGATAATGAATATTAATTATTAATGTATTAATTATTATAAGATTAGTGATTAATTGAAATGACTTCTAATCATTAGGGGTGTGTGTGTCTTATATTCTTGTTTGATTTCTCTTATATATGTTTACTCAAAAGCCTTTGCATGGTGAATTATATATTGGAGGTGACATCCCAACACATTAAAATATGGGTTAGAAACTGTAGGATACAAAACTTCCTTAAAATTCATCCTAAACTCACACTCAAAAAAAAAAAAAAATTACTCTGCACCACGAAAACACAATAATTACTACCTAAAGCTCACATTGTTGAAAAAGTTGGGGTGGTGGGGTGGTGGGGGTGTAACCCACTGACATGATCTAATAAATAAGAAAGGACCTATTCAAATTTCATTCAATCCTCTCTCATTCTCTCTCCTCTCACCTCTCTCTCCTCTCTCACCTTTCACCTTTCTCATCTCTCCGGCTGTGAGCGTCTGGCGGTGCGACGGGCACGGTGGCGAGTTCAATTGTAGGTTCGTGGCGAGTTGTTCCTGTGGCTGCACAGTTGCAGGTTCGTGGGCGAAAACCATCGACCATTTCAGCGGCGTGAGTTCCCGCGAGAAATGGCAACCAGCAGAGGTGGCGTGCGCGAGCGGCGGTGCTCTTGGCGTTGAAGACGGCGGATTTACGGTGTTCTGGGCGTGGTATCGGCGCAGCGAACCAAAACAGGGGCAGCGCGATTCCGGCAATCGAATTTCCAGGCGGCGCTGTTGAAGCTGTCTGATTCACGTACTTGTTGAAGCTGTTCGATTGCCTGACATTCGTGAAGGGTGGGAGCAATCTGACGAAACACGACCCGGGATGCTGCCCTGAACTTGCAAACTTGGTGAACACGCAGCCCGTGAATGAAATCGCACTTCGATGGGCGGTGTTGGCTTGGTCTCTCTATTTCAAATATTTTCTTTTTTACAATTTTTTTTAATGATGCCCTGCTGATGATTTCTTTATTTTTTCATGATAATTTCATGGAATTTTCCTCAATCTCTGCAATGAACAAATGTTACTTTTATTTTAAATTTTTATAAATATACTTTGTACTTTTAAATTTTCAAAAGATTTCAGTTGCTATTTTTACTCATGGAGAAAAGCTACATTCTTTTTACTCAAAAGATTTCAGTTGCTATTTTTACTCATGGAGAAAAGCCACGTTATTTTCACTCAAAAGATTTCAGTTGCTATATTTTCATTTGATTTATTTTTGCAACAAATGATTTATTTTTTTTACAATTATTATCAATTAATTTATAAATATCTTAACTTCATAACTGTAAGCAATTTGAATTTTTAATTTAATTTCGTATCTTAACACTCCCGTAAATATCTCAACTATGTGATATATTTGATTTTGATTTGTCAATTATTTGATTTAAACTTGTAATCAATTTGAATTGAGACTTATCAATTTGAATTTGAACTTATTGAGCATTCGGTTTGAACTTTTATTTTATCTTAACACTCCCATAAATATCTCACCTATGTGATATATTTGATTTTGATTTGTAAATTATTTGATTTGAAGTTGTAAACAATTTGAATTGAGACTTATCAATTTGAATTTGAACTTATCAAGTATTTGGTTTGAACTTTTATTTTATCTTTGGAACTTATGAATATTTCGTATAATCAACTTAAAAAATCTAAATTAAACAAAAAACTACCATTTGAATTCATAAAAAAATAAGGGGAAAATGTTATAAGTAAAATTAACATTAAGTAATAATATATTTAAAATTAAAAATGTTATAAAAGGAGGAAAAAATGAATTCAAAAAAAATCATAAAAGAATGTTATTTTAAAATAAAATTGTAAGAAATTAAGTGTATATAAAATAAGAAAAAGAAAAGAAAAAATAATTATGAGTCTTGAAATGATTGTTGACAGAAAAATGATTATAAAAAATAAGAGTTGTTGGAATAAATTTATAATTGAACTTTTAAATAAAAAGTAGGAGTTGTTGGAATAAAATTGTAAATAATAAAAAAAATGTATATAAACTAAGAAAAAAGAAAAGAAAAAATAATTATGATGGTTGAATTGATTGATGACATATTTTATTGATAAGGGAGAAAGAGGGAGTAAATGAGAGAGGAGAGAGAGAAAGAGAAATTGTTGTAATAAATTTATAATCGAACTTTTACATAAAAATAGATTGAACTTTAGTAACGTATGTTTGAACTTTTACTTTTTTTTTGTACTTATGTATATCTCGTATTTTTATAAATAAAAGAAAAAATAATAATAAATATAAAAATTGTTAGGTGAGGTTTTTTTTTTCCATGTGGAGGAATGGAGTGTGGAGGTGGTATACGTGTGTGATTACTTGGGGATAAGGTAAGACAAAAATTTTGGGTGGGGATGAGATTTGACTTTTGTTCCAGCAAGGTGGGTGGGGAAAGGCATGGGGTATAGGATGGTGGTGGGTGGTTAATGAGT
The DNA here is from genome assembly GCA_026898435.1 of Prunella vulgaris. Lineage (NCBI taxonomy): Eukaryota > Viridiplantae > Streptophyta > Magnoliopsida > Lamiales > Lamiaceae > Prunella > Prunella vulgaris. The sequence goes on along the minus strand of JAPKLY010000016.1, from coordinate 217,765 downwards.
TGAGGGGGTGGGTCAAAACCTAGAAAACTAGGAAAATAGGTGGAGAGTAAGTGGGTTGAGAGTAATGAGCTTAGAGCAAAATTTAGGTCAACTTAGTATCTTAGAGGCAATTTCCCTTAAAATATTGACAAAATATTGTATGAAAATAGTTCATGATAAGTTTATCATGAACAAATTTTAAAGTATCAAACATTTAATCAGATGTATTAATATTAATCTAATCATATGTATCAAAAATTGAGGTCAATAAAATTTAAATATTGACTTTAACTTTTGATACACCTGATTAATATTTTGATACACTTGATCAGATATTTGATACATTAAAACAATTTCATGATATAATTATCATGAACTATTTTCACATAATACCAACTCAAAAATATTTAATGCGAAATTGCCTTTTATTCGTGCTCCTTGCCTAAATTAGCAGTTGATTCGAGATAACTTATTTAAAAAATTTTCTTTTTGTCAAGTTTGTTTATATATATATATAGTATGAAATTGATACCATATTAAATATAATTATTAATATCATTATATATAATCACTGATATCATAATATTTTACATTACAAAATGATATGATTGATACCGATAAATACATTTAATAGTATAAAATATAAATTTCATACTGTTAAACATGTTTATTCTAATTTTTTTTTAAAAGGCAGTAATTTTAATGCATATTAGCAAACAAATTAAAATACTTATTTCTATCGAATTTGAACATGATATATCCATGTTCTATATAATTGAAAAATAGGAAAACACAGAGAACAACTGATAAAACCATAAAACAATATGATTATGTGGTAATTTTTTAACTACACAGGACTGCACAGTAGGGTGCTGCTTTAAATAGAATTCACGGAAGTATATATTTGTATTCTACATCGACGTCAAGCCCGATATATTTCTCTAAATTCTTTGTAATATATTTTCTTAACCCCTCCTTAAATGTTATACTTTCTATTTTAAAATGTTTCACAATAAATTTTACACTCAAAAAAAAAAAAAAATACTTTCATAATATTTAATTTGTTTTTAAAATACTCTTCATTTCATTAGTCTAAAAAATAATAAAATAATTTTTTTGAAACAATTACACTAAAAGGGGGAATGAAGGAAGTATTTATTATTCAAAATAAATTTGTGTTCGTTGAACCATATTGTATTTTTCTCTAAAATCAAACTAATTTAAATTCTACTAGAATTTTAAACTCAAACAGACAAATTCAAAATCAACACCTGTGTTTACACAAATATCAATCCCAATTTATTTTTTAATTATGTTTGGTGCACATATTTAACTAAGGAACACAGAACACAAAATATCTAGCATTTAATCTAAACACTCACCCCTTGGTCGATTTCTGAATCCGTATATCCAAATTCCTTTAATCTATAAACTACTCCCTCCGTCCACTAAAATTGGACTACCTTGGCAATTCACGGTTATTAAAAAGAGTTGATGTTAATGTGTAAAAGTGAATGTATTAGTATAAAAAAATATTTAATTATTAAAAAAAAAAATACTTGATGTGATGGGTAAAAGTGAGTATATGTATATAAAAAATAAAAATAATAATTGTAAGTTTTTCATTTTAGGTAAGTTGACCCTTTATTGTGAACGACAGTTTAAGGCAACGTGGACCATTTATCGTGGACGGGGGAGTATTTTTTTTATAAAAAAATAAATAAAATTTGAATTTTGTTGTATAATGCATCTTGCTATATCAAATCAATCTTTTATCCATAGTGGCAACCAAACGACTATATTTAATTTATATTAAAATATGAAATGAAATATATAATAATATTTAAAAAGAAAAAATCAGGGTAGGGATGGAGGAGGGTTGTTGGATGGTTGGACTTGAGCAGAAAAGGCCAAAGTAGTCAGTGCCAAACTTATATGCACTGTGTAGTGCACGAGAGATAACAGGCAAGATACATCTAATCGTAAACGAGTCAAGACCGGTGAGTGGACTCAGAGAGTCAGAGGTAAGTAGCTATTGGGCCGCGGGGGAATTTAACGTATCAAGCGACAAATGCGGGCGTGATGACAATTCAGATTTTAGTCATGTGATTTTGCAAACTCTGTCAATTAGAATCTACTGCAGTCGTTGTCTTCATCTGAGTGACATGTTGCAACCGTTGTCTCGATGCCACCTGCGCATAATATTTTGGTATTTTTTTTCAGTATATACAACACAAGAAATCAGCGTATTACCGGAAGCAACAGTTACAAAGGTAGCAAATTTTTAGAATTATTAAAAAAAAAAAAAATAAGCGTGCAATTTTTAGAATATTTGTACATTCATTTTGAGTGTGTTTTGGGCGTATATTTTTTTTTATAATTTTGCACACTTGTTCCTCTTTGCATTTTAAAGGAAAAGTGTACCCCTATTTGTTTTTTTCTCTTACCAATACTATCTAAAAAAATTCAGTGTTTCATTACAATTTAAAGATAAAGTGTACTCCTATTTGTTTTTTTTTTCTCTTACCAATACTATCTCAAAAAATTTCGTGTTTCAATTTCGATTTTATTTCAAAGTAATATACTTTTTCAATCATTTGTCACACTTTTTGGGCCCACGCACTACACAGTGCAGGTAAACATTGATTATCTGCCAGCTTTTTTTATTCCCTTATGTTGAGCAATTCTTGTAATTGAAAGTTTATGTGGCTAATTAATTTTAGGGAATTACTCAAACAATAATCAAAGATATAATTTGTAGTAATCTTATGAATATAAGAGAAATTGTAGAGAGAGAAATGTTGAAACTGGGTTTCTTGTATTAGAAAATTCCCCACCTCCCTTACAAATGAAGTGTTCTCACCTATTTATACTATGTTATTAGTGATGTGGCATGTTTTTAGGCCACATAGCCTCTGATGGTGACAAGTGTCCTCTACTTGTCACCACCTCAATGACTTGCCCCACTCACTCTAACCTTAACGGCCTATGCCTTCCTCCTAGGTTCTCTGGACATCTTGTGTCTTTATTCCTAAGAGAGGGGCGATCATCCGGGCGAGCAACATAGCGAGCAGGTGGGCGAGCACCTTTGGCTTGGCCTTATGGCTTGATGCCTTGTCACTACTGAGTCTGGCGAATAACTTGGCGAGCAATGGGGCGAGCAGCTTGGTCTCACCCTTATGGATTTGCTGCTTCGTCACCCCAGGGCTTGGGCGAGCAAACTGGCGAGTAAGGTGACGAGCAACTTGGGTGTGGCCACGTGGGCTTGTTGCCTTGCCATCTGGCAAGCAGGGTGGCGAGCAACTTGGTCACGGGCACGTGGGCTTGTTGCCTTGTCAACCCTGGGCCAGGCGAGCAAGCTGGCGAGCAGCTCGGCGAGCATCGAGCACTCTAACTTGTTTACACTTTAATTGTCCTTTAATCTTCGAGCTTATATCCTTTTATCACCATTTGTCCCTCAGTATATGCTTTGATTTGATTTCTCTTTATCAAAGTATATGCTGGACTTTATTTACTGTGTCGGCGAACACTTAGGCGAGCAGTTAGGCGAGTAGTTAGGTGAGGAGCTTGGCGGGCAGTATTAGTGCTCGACTCAATGCTCGGCCTTCATGCTCGTCCCTTCCTTTGGTAACCGAGGTGACGTTTTCAAAAAATGAGGTGTCTCCTCGTTTGGTGTGCCAATCAGTCATGAAAAGGCGCGCTTATTAAAAAATTTTCAAATCTTTTGCAGAAAAGCCCCTGAACCTTTTCATTCCTTTCCCTTTTACCCGAATGTATAAATAGGGTTTCATATCACTATTCATCTTCTTCTTCACTTTGTTTGTTCTCTGAAATTTCCGGCGACTTAAATCTCCAAGCTTTTTCCGGCGACCCTTGCTATTCCCATTCCGACGAACTATCTTGGCGTTCTAATCAGAGGTAGTTTTACACTCTCTTTCGTTTTATTTTATGTTTTCCAATTTTGTTCTCGTTTATATTTCTTATGCTGTTCTTGTTCGCCGGAATTTCCTTTGGGCAAATTTTAACCGGAATCAAGACGGTGGACTTTTTGATTCGGTAGTTAGCACAATCCTAGGGCCAATCTTCTTTCCTCTTCCTATTTTTCAATGTCTTCATCTTCAAGCCGCACCCTTTCTAACCGGAATCCGGGCAAACAACCAATGGAGGAAGGAGGTCCGATTGCCGGCCTCTCATTAGTTCATTTGGCGGGGTCTGATCCCCAGATCGTAGAGATTGATCAACCGTTGGAGGAGGGAGGCGAGCAGGCCGGTGAGCAGATGGGCGAGCAGGTAGTTGAGTAGCCTGTTGCTCGCCCAGATGGTGATGACCAGGAGGATGTTGAGGCGCTCTTCAGTAGTGATGATAGTGACGACTCTATCACCGAGTGGTTCGAGTCCGTAAGTTTCCCGCAACCTCATATGTCTGAGAAATCCATCCCCGAAGGCATCGAGCGAGAGTTTGATTGGAGAGCTTACTACGAACGGTATACCGCTGACTTTCCAACTCCCCCCTGACAGTATCGAGAACTCGAGAAGGGTGACCACACCAACTACAAGGCGAACACTGTGGTGAGTGTTATTGATGAGGATGACCTTGACAGCATCCGGAGGGAGTACCACATTCCCTGCGACGTCACGATGTACGCCCCTCGGGAGAAGGAAAGAGCTGACTGTCCTCCGGGAGGTTTAACAACAATAAATATACATACACTGGCCGCTGGTGTAACGTTGCCTCTCTAGCCTCTCATCGGTCGTTTCCTGGAGACGACGGGTTTGAGGATCACACAGCTAACACCCAACGCCTGGACATATCTGATATCTCTCTGTACGGTCTTTGCCTTGGAGAAATATAAGGACCGTTTGACTCCTCAAGAGGTGAACTACACCCTCTGCCTCGGTAAGTGTTCCGAGGAAGACCAGGGTTACTATTACCTAAAGGAGAGGAGTGATATGAAGATCCTTGAAGGATTACCCAACAAGGTGAGAGACTGGAAGGAGCAGTTTTTCTCCATCGGTGGAGATTGGCGAGCCCCGGACAATAATGAAGGACTTGGGGGACGTATTATATCTCCTACAGAGTTTGGCGAGTTACAGCGTAGGACTTGTTTTGTACTTGGGATTTCGTTTCTCAATATCGTGTCTAACAGCATCTTGTTTCTATGTTTGCAGGTTTGATTCCTCAGCGTTGGAATAAGATAAGTCTTTCTGAGGAGTTCAAGTTTACTTGTATCCTTGTTTGTCACCGGAACAAGAAGGATAGAACGTTCGAGTACTTGAACAAGTCCAGTTGCCGCATCGCCTCGGGGTTGATCACAACTCCTCATCACCTACGAGCTCAAGTCGTTCGTCCCACAGGTATAATCGTTATGAGCTTTTGTCTTGTGCTTTGAAGTTTTTGTAAAAACTTTCTAACTCTTTTCATATTTATTGATATTTGCAGCAGCGGCCGTTACTATTGCCATTCCCCCTTCCTTTCGAGCTTTAAACCAGAGATTTGGAATGGCTAGAACCAAGAGGGATCCCCCATCCGTTGTATTAGCTGCTCAACAGGCGGCCAAGGCCAAGAAAGGGACGGGCACCGGAGTGACTACCAGTTCCACTGCTCCCCCACGGGTTCCTCGAGTCGAGGATAGACAAGCCCCGAGTGACTCTCCGGGTGGTGGCCGCCGTTTACATCGTGGTGAAGGGGCACGAGTGGAACGTGAAGCTGAAGCTGCCAAGAGGGCAAAGACTTCGAGAGTCTCGGGTTCCGGTGGCTCTGGCCGTGTTGAAGCTTCGGAGCCTACACTTCCGCTCTCAGCCGGTACCTTCACTGCCCCCGCACCCATCCGCTCTGTTGGGCAGTTGTCGGATATCTCTATTCTGGGATGGGATCAGGATCGAGCTGCAGGGTAACACCCTTCAAAACCTCTTAACATATTTATACTTAGAAAATTTTGAAATTTTTCTAAGTGTTTTCTTGTTTGAACCCTTATGCAGGTATGATCCTTCACGCTATCAGCACCGCAGCGCGGCTGTGCACCAGTTCGCACTCGCTCGGCCTCCTAAGACTCTTAACGAACTCAAGGGTTCAGTTCTAGGAGCCATCGAGTCTGCTGTCCGCCACTGGACCCGACCTCAGGATGCTATCATTCAGTATCAGTCGTTAACCGACAACATTCGCACGGCTATGCATCATTTGAGTGGTGCTCTCATCAGTGCTCAGTGCGCCATTGAGCAAGCCGTGACTTTGGAGATGTCGTATACGGTGCTGAACGACACTCTGAGGAAGGAAAGAGACAAAGCCAAGAAGAAGGCGGCAACCCTGGAGGCTAAGGCCAAGGCCTTACTAGATGCCGAGCAGTCAGCAATTGCTAGTGCTGAGAGTCTTCGTGCTGAGTTGGCAAGTGTGAGGGCTCGAGTGGAGGAAGGCCGGGTTGCTCGTGGGAAAGTTGTCGAGTTGGAGAGAGAACTCCAAACCATCCGGACCGAGCTAGCGGAGCATAAGGCCCCACATACCGATTATTTTACTGCTGAGGCCATTGCCGAGATTCGGGCCGAGTCTTCCGACTTCAGATTCGTCTATGCCTTCGTCGAGAACCTACGAGCTTATCACCATGCTGTTGGTGAGAATGATGACCCTTGGACGGCTCTGAAGAAGGAGTTCACCAACTTTCTCACCGAGCATCCTCTCAAAGAAGGTTTGGTGGTTGACATTGGTGATCTCGAGGAGATGGGCGTGGACCTTAGCGTTGTGCCTCCTACCCTTAAGATTATCGGTGGAAACTACCCACCGCTTCAGATTGATGCCGATGATGATGCAATGGTAGACACCGAGGGTTTGTCTCCTATTGAGGTTCTTCTCGGTCTCTCACCTTCAGGCACCGGCGGGCAAACAGGCGACTAGGCTGGCGAGCACATGGTAGAGCAAGCTCTGGGTGGCGGGCAGACAGGTGCCCAGGCTGGCGACCAGCCTGGCGACCAGTAGAGTGTTGGCCTTCTTTTTGCCTTAGACTTTTTGCTTTTTGCTTTTTACATGTAATTTTTGCTTCCTTCGCCCTCGAAGGTGCCCCACATGTATCTAAGCTCTTTTTGACATTAATGAATATGCAGTTTCCTTTCTTTCGAGCTTGTTTGTGTCTTTAGTAACGTTTGTGTCTAAGTTATTTATTGCTCGTTTTTATGTATGGTGTTTTAATTGATTCGTCTTACTTTTCCTTTTGCGGAATCGCGAATTTACACCTTTATTTTCCATCTTTTTCGATGTGGGCTTATTGATTGGTAAGGACTCCCTTTTATCGGTTATGTCCGCAGGGTTAGTCCCAATACCTTGCCTTTATTTTGGACTCGTAAGTCTTTCGAGCTTATAACTTGAGACATCTTTCAACACACTATTCTGAAAGGAAACATCTTCTTTATTCAACATAATATGACTTTACAGACTTGACTCTATCCAAACCGAACCTGCTTGCCCCTATACATGTTGGGCGAGCAAGGTTTCAAAGGAAAAATCTTTACAAGTCTTTTACTGGTAGAACTTCTTGAGATGTGCCGCGTTCCAAGTGTATGATGAAGGGTTGTCTTGCATATCTTCCAAGTCATACGTCCCATTCGGCCAACTCTTCGTTACTTTGAATGGACCTTCCCATCTTGGACCAAATACTCCTGTTGGAACCGCCAATATCTGTCTCATCACCAAGTCGCCAGCCTAGAACCTTCTATCCTTGACCTGTGAGTTGTAATACTTTTCTGCTCGTCGTTTGTAGATGACATTTCTAAGCTCCGCCGAAGCTCTTGTATCTTCAATCAGATCCTTTTCCACACCCATATCATCTTTGTTTGTTTCTTCATCATACTTGATTATCCTCCACGTCCGATATTGGACCTCCACCGGGATGACTGCTTTGACTCCAAACGCCATGGTAAACGGTGTCTCCCCGGTACTTGTTCTATAAGATGTTCTATAGGTCCATAGGACTTCTGGCAGCTCGTCGGCCCAACTACCATTTCTTTCTTCCAATCGGATCTTCAGGATGTGTTTCAAGATTTTGTTCACGGCTTCGACTTGTCCGTTTGATTGAGGATTATATGGTGTGGAGTAATGTTTCTTGATGTTCCATGAAGTGCAGAAGTCTCTTAGCTTATTCCCATCAAACTGTCTCCCGTTATCTGTGACGATTGATTGTGGCAACCAAAATCTGCATACCAAGTTTTTCCAAATGAAGCTTATCATTTTCTCTTGGGTTATAGTCGTCAAGGCTTCTGCTTCGGCCCACTTGGTGTAATAGTCCACAGCCACCACTACGAATTTTACTCCACCCTTTCTGGGAGGGAATGGGCCGATCAAGTTGATACCCCCTTTAGCAAATGGCCATGGACTATATACAAATTTTAATTCTTGTGCCGGGGTGTGAATACTTGGAGTGAACTGTTGGCACTTCAAACATTTTTTAGCATATTTGATGGCATCCTTTGGCAGCATCGACCAATAGTACCCTTGCCTAATAGTCTTGTAGGCTAGGGCTTGCCCCCCGGCGTGGCCTCCACATATTTCTTCATGGATCTCTTCCAATACTTTTTGACCTTCCTCCGGGGAGAGACATTTGAGTAATGGCAATGAGATCCCCCTTTTGTACAACTGTCCTTCGACCATCGTGTATCTAGCAGCTTGCTTCACAACCCGTTGTGCTTCCCACGGATCTCTCGGCTGCTCTCCAGTAGTTAAGTATTTAGCAATGGGTGTACGCCAGTAGTCCATCATTTGTTGGTGGTTCACTATTTGTTGCCCCCTCTTCAACACTTGATTAATATAATCAAATGTTGAAGGATTCGTTAGCTTTGAGACCACCACCTCCGAGATACTTGGTTCTCCGGTGCTTGTAGCTAGATGAGCTAGAGCATCCGATTATGTGTTCTCTAGCCGGGGGATCTGCTCAATGTATACTTGATCGAACTTTGATATCAGGTGTGCAACGATCCTTTGGTAGATGATCATTTGTCGATCCTTTGCTTCATATTCACCTCGGACTTGAGATACTATTAGCTGCGAATCCCCGAAAATTTGAAGTCTGGTTGCCCCCACAGCTAATGATAGTCTCAATCCCGCAATAAGTGCTTCGTATTCGGCTTCGTTGTTGGTTGCTAGGAAGTCGAACCTTATTGCTGAGGTGAATACTTGCTTGTCGGGACTCACCAGGACAACACCTGCACCGGCTGCGAAACTTGTTGCTGAGCCGTCTACGTAGAGGTGCCATGGGTATATACGTCCCTTCGTCGGATCTTGAGGGTAGGTAAACTCTACTATGAAGTCTACTAGAGCCTGCCCTTTGATCGCTGTTCGGGGAGCGTAGGTTATACCATATTGGCTGACCTCTAGTGACCATTTTAGCAATCGTCCGGCAGTGTCAGGTCTGTGTAAGATTTGCCTAAAGGGGAATGTTGTTAAAACTTCCACTTGGTGATCGAAGAAGTAAGGTCGGAGCTTCCGTACACTCATCACCAATGCGTATGCCAACTTCTCCATTGGGGAATATCACAGCTCTGCCTCATGTAACACTTGGCTGAAATAGTAGATTGGCAGGTGTGTTTTGCCCTCCGCACGTACCAAGGCTGAGCTTATGGCCACCTCCGATGCTGCCAGGTACAAGTATAACTTTTCTCCTGGGACGGGCTTCAACAGGATTTGGGGGTTGCTGAGATAGCTTTTTATATCTTCGAATGCCATTTGACTTGCATCAGTCCAAACATAGTTGTTTTTCCCGATTCTTTTTGCAGATGCCTTTGCCTTTGATGGACTCAAAGAATGGCCTGTTCTTGTCTCCGGATCTGGATATGAATCTGTTCAATATTGCGAGACATCCCGTGAGTCTTTGAACAACTCGTACGTCCTTCGGTGGTCCCATCTCTAAGATGCATTTGACTTGTGAAGGGTTGACTTCAATGCCCCGTTGGCTCACCAGATGCCCCAAGAATTTACCGGACTGTACCCCAAAACTGCTCTTCTTTGGATTAAGTTTCATGTTATATGTCCTCATGATGTCGAACGCTTGCTTGAGGTGCTCCAAGTGATCTTCCTTTCTGAGGCTCTTTACCACAATGTCATCGACATAGACCTCCATTGTGTCGCCAAGGTGTTGATCGAACATCTTGTTGACAAGTCTTTGGTACGTGGCGCCGGCGTTGATTAACCCGAAGGGCATCCTTTTCCAACAGAACAAATTTTTATTTGTGTAGAAAGCTGTGTGTTCTTGATCATCCGGGTGCATGGCAATCTGATGATAACCTGCAAAGGTATCCATAAAAGTCATTATTTCATGTCCTGCCGTGTTATCCACCAGCTGGTCTATGTGAGGTAACGGGAAGTTATCCTTCAGACACGCGGCGTTGAGGTCTGTGAAGTCTATACAGAGTCTCCATGTTCCGTTCGGCTTTTTGACCAGGACGGGATTTGCCACCCATTGAGGACATAGTGCTTTCTTTATAAGCTTATTGTCCAAAAGCTTCTTCACCTCGCAGGTTAATGCTTCATACTTATCAGGTCCATACTTCCATCTATTCTGGTGGACGGGCTTCTTTGTGGGGTCAATGTTGAGGCGGTGACAAGCATGTTCTACTGGTATACCCGTCATGTCCTCATGTGACCATGCGAACACATCGAGATTGGCCCGAAGGAACTCCTCCATTCTGCTTCTGTAGGGTTCTTCTAACTCTGCCCCAATAAAAAGTTCTAAGTCCTTTTTATTGGGATCTACCTGTATGGACCTCAAGTCTTCGACTGGAGTGGCACGTCGTTTTTTGTCCTTCTATCTTGGATCATCGATGGGCCCCTCCAAACGCATATCCATCTCCATTGGGATTGGCTCGTAACCCAGCCGGGGCTCAACATCATCCGACTCACTTGTTAGACCCTCCGATGCTGGTTCCGCATCATCATCCGCTCTGGTTACCGTTGTTGGCATATCACCTCGACCCTTCGTGTTATTTTCTGTCTGCCCCTCGGCCTGCTGACCTCGTAAGGGTATATCATCTATCCCTATCTCCTCCCGCGTTTGATCCACTTCCATCATCTCGGTCTCGATGGAGATAGCCTCCAAGATGTTAGGTTCATCTAGGGAGTGTTGAGATGCTATGTCTTCATATACTAACACCTGGGTGACAGGTTTCTTCAGAGTCAATAAGCATTCTCGTGCTTTCTTCTGATCCCCTTTGACTGTACCTGCACCTTTGAGTGTTGGGAATTTAATGCAATAATAGTAAGTAGAACATGCAGCTTTGAATTCTGAAATGAAAGGGCGACCGAGGAACCCGTTATAGGTGGATGGTTGATCTACGACTAAGAAATCTAGTAACCTAGTCATCCTCCTTTCCGGGTCCTCAAGCGCTACGAGTTCTACAGACAGTCTTATTACACCTAGTGGGACGGTCACAGCCTCTCCGAATACCACTATTTTATGATTACAGTCTTCTATATAAGACTCGTAATCTCCTAGCTGATCTAGTGTCTTCTTAAACAGGATGTTCGTGTATGCTCCCATATCCACTAGTAGCCGGTGCACCTTCGTATTCATAATATTGGCACTGATAACCAGGGAGTCGTTGTGCGGTGTTAGGATTCCTTCGAGGTCTGCTTGTGAAAAGACCAAGTCTACGGTTGGCTTAGCTGATGCTTTCGATCCAGACCCCATTTCTTGTACTTGGTTAACTGCTCGGATCTCCGTTTTCTTTTGCCTTTTTTAGGCTGGGCGTCCATCAACCATCCCTCCGGCAGTGCCAATTTCTTCGAGCACCAAAATTTCACGGTTGGGCTGTTGATGAGTGGGAACCACTGGTGGACCCCGACTCATTTGTCTGTTCGGAGCCCTTTCCGTCTCATCATCATCTTCATCATCCGAATCCGCTTATCTTGGCTGCCGTTGTCTCTTCCCCGGAACTTTCTTAACAAATTCGGCAAGCTTCCCGTCTTGATAGAACTTCCACAGTTATTTTAAGAGGTCTCGGTATTCACTAGTGAAGTGTCCGATACTCTGATGATAAGCACAGAATTTGTTCGGGTTTAGCTTGCTCCTGTCCTGTCTGATTCTCCGGGGTGCGGTAAGCATGTCTTGGTCCTTCACTGCCATGAACACATGATCAATTGTGGTGGTCAGCACCTGATTGAGTTTCTCTTTATACTCCGTTGCATCCCCGAAATACTTTAGATTTTTGGGAGCCCTCTACCCACTCCCACTGGGTTTCTTCCTACTCTTCTTGACTTCAGCCTCTGCACCCAATTGTTTAGCTATAGCTTCTTGCATTGTGACGTATACACCGGCTTTATGGCGGAACTCGGCGTATGTACTTGGAAAGGATAGATGCATTTCTTTCCATAAGTCCGTTCCTTTAAGCAGACCCGCCATGACTGCAACAACCTTTGTGTCATCGCTAACCGACTCACCTTCTAAAAGGATCTTGTCGAAGCGTTCAAGGTATTGCTGATCCGTCTCCTCGGCCCCTTGCGAAATGTTAGCCAGTCGATGTTTCTGTGTCAGGTATGTTCCAAATCCCGAGAAGTGGGATAAGAATTCTCGGGTCAACTGGCCGAACGACTGAATAGATCCGGGCGTCAATGCAGAAAACCATCTGTGAGCATGGTCCCCCAAGGTCAAGGGGAAATTCCTGCGTTGAGTCGCATATGACGCCCCCATTGAGATCATGTAGTCGGCATATTTCGATATGTGGACCTTGGGGTCAGACTCTCCCTCATACAGTACCAGCGATGGAAACTATATCTTTTTCTGGATCGGTACCGTAAGGATGGTTGTAGACAATGTGAAATCGGGAGGGAAGTGTACGTCTCAGCTTTGTCTTTGGTGGCCACTTGTTGCTGCAAGTCCTCCACAACCTTCTTCAATTTTTCTATCTCTAAAACCGACGACCCTCGAGACGATCCCTCTCCTCGAGGCTGTTCCGGGTGCACCTCATACTGACGTGCTGCCCCCGGCAGTCCCTCACTTCGGGTGACCTCTCAGTGTGGTCGTTGAAGGTTATTTGCAGCATTTGGGCCTAACCTCTCGGGCGCCCGTCTTCTCAATCGGTCCTGGACAGGCCTTCTCTGATGTCTCGCATCTGACTCACAGGGTTCTTGATGCTGTGAGTATCCGGATCTTCCACCCTTCGAGTGATGGTCGGGATTACTGTGCCTATCTCCCTGGGACCTCTCATGTCATTCGGGCTGCTCCACTGCTCACCCAGCTGGCCGCCCGTCTGCTCGACCAGCTGGTCGCTGGTCGGATCGTCTGGGTTGTGGTCCCTTTGAATTTTCAGGGGCGACACGTCTGCTACTTGCTTCTTCCTCTTGGGCGTGGTAACTCGTCCTCATCTCACGCCTTGTCTCCGTTGGGGCCGCTTGAATCACAGGTTGACGAGCCACCAATATCTGTTGCCTCTGCATCTGCTGTAGCATGGTCATCGCCCTCTCGATGTCCTCGGGAGTCTTCACCACTGACTCCAGTGTATCTTCAATCTGGGGTCTAACTGGTGCCACTGGTAAAGCCTGGACACGGGCTTGTCTGGCGTGTTGGTGTCCTGAAAGTTTCTTTCCTTTCCACCTTTGACTCGTCGATGTGGTACGGGACTCGTCATGGGAATCATCATATGTACGTCTCATCATTGTTTTCGAGTAAGAGTGGTGTGTAGGAAACAAGTTCTTAAGAAAATCTTTTCTAGCTCGTGTTTTTTAGAATGATAATTGTTCTCAACAACACTTACACTTGAAGAATTTCTTAAGACCTACTAAAAATTCGAAGGGTGTTCTTGAGGAAATGAAGAACGACTTTAGAATTCTTCGATCGACGGAGGTTCGGGACCCTCCTTCTAGCGCCAAATTGTTGAGCAATTCTTGTAATTGAAAGTTTATGTGGCTAATTAATTTAAGGGAATTACTCAAACAATAATCAAAGATATAATTTGTAGTAATCTTATGAATATAAGAGAAATTGTAGAGAGAGAAATGTTGAAAGTGGGTTTCTTGTATTAGAAAATTTCCACCCCTTACAAATGAGGTGTTCTCACCTATTTATACTCTGTTATTAGTGAGGTGACATGTTTTTAGACCACATAGCCTCTGATGGTGACAAGTATCCTCCACTTGTCACCACCTCAATGACTTGCCCCACTCACTCTAACCTTAACGGCCTATGCTTTCCTCCTAGGTTCTGTGGACATCTTGTGTCTTTATTCCTAAGAGAGGGGCGATCATCTGGGCGAGCAACATAGGGAGCAGGTGGGCGAGCACCTTTGGCTTGGCCTTATGGCTTGATGCCTTGTCACTACTGAGTCTGGCGAACAACTTGGCGAGCATCTGGGCGAGCAGCTTGGTCTCAGCCTTATGGATTTGCTGCTTTGTCACCCCAGGGCTTGGGCGAGCAAAGTGGCGAGCAAGATGACGAGCAACTTGGTTGTGGCCACGTGGGCGAGCAATCTGGCGAGCAGGGTGGCGAGCAACTTGGTCACGGGCATGTGGGCTTGTTGCCTTGTCATCCCTGGGCCAGGCGAGCAAGCTGGCGAGCAGGGTGGCGAGCAGCTCGGCGAGCATCGAGCACTCTAACTTGTTTATACTTTAATTGTCCTTTAATCTTCGAGCTTATATCATTTTATAAACACCTTATTTTTTTAATTTAAATTAATTTATTTTCTAGTATTGTTTTGAATTTTTATTTTGCGCAGGTTATATGCAGGATTCTATTTTTTTTTGTTCAGATTTCTTTTTTAATTTTTGTCTTAAATTAAGAATTATTTTTTAATTTACTTTTTTATTTTTTGCATAACTAGTATCAATTTAAAAATTTCTTTATAAAATTAAACTTCATTTTTTGATTTTTTTTGGTATTAAAGTAAAATCAACGTTAATATTCATATATGAAAATTTTCCTATTTGCATAATATTAATCTTATTTTTTGTGTATATTCAGATTTATAAATATATATTCAGTTTTAATAAACTACATATATACAGTTTTCAATTTTTTGCATATAAGATTTAAAAAACTGAGTATGAATGAAAAAAAATTTAATAAATTTTTTTGTTTTCATAAACGGCATATAAGCAGTTTTCAAATTTAGCATATAAGATTAAAAATTTTGAATACAAATGAAAAATAATTGAATAAATTTTTTGCATCAACAAACTTCTATATTTATAACAACAAAAAATATAAAATAAAATACAAATTTTGGTTTTGAAACCAGTTGAGTCAATCAAACAGAAAAATCCAAATTTTGGTAGCATTCAAAAATACAAATTCTGGTAGCTTTACAAATTTCAATATTCGTTTTGAAACCTAGAAAACCTGCACGATCCAAAAATATTCAACAAAAATAAAGTGAAAAATCAAAAGGTCAAGCATTCAAATCCTAACATTTAATATTCAAATCAAATATCAAATCCCAAAACAAAATTTTAAAAAAATTTAGTGAAAAAATATCTCATATTTAAACCAGAATCTACAGCAAAAAAAAAAACATTGTGGTCGTGGCCAGGCCCACGACAGAGCGATCATGTGGTAGAACGGGAACGACGGGAGGGCGCGGGGCATTTGGGTAGGGAACAGGTCGGGGAACTTACATTGGCCGGTATGGGGTGGCGTGATCCAATTGATTCGGCGAATATGGTGGGGACGACGGCCCTAGTGGAGAGCTCCAAATTGAATCTGAGAACCTAAGAACCTGAGAGAGAGCATCTGGGTTTGAAAGCTCTCAAGTTCTGATGCAGATATAGTGTTGGGACAATTTGAGTGTTCTGATTAGATCCCAAAACCCCTTGATGAATTTGCCTAAGTATAGTTCATCAGGATGATAGTTTCAGGATAGTTAGGTTAGAATAGATTTTTCTATTCACAGGTATTCAGTTCAGGGGGAATGTGTTGAAGAGTGAAGACTGATGATGACGTCCCAAAAGTCTGAAGTCTGAAGCATCTCTAACCCTGAAGGTATTGATCGTCCTGAAGATGATCAACTTGAAGCTGCAACCTGAAAAACCTAGAAAGAGTCCTGAAACTGCTTAGAAGCCAACCTGAAGAGATCCACTGATCCTGACTAAACTGAGTAGACTAAGCATGCTCAGGGAAGTCTCTATCAGTGAAGGCATAGTGTAACCTTGATTAGGCTGAACGTCTTATAGATGTTCATAAGTCCTGACTTGGGCCTAGTACAAGTTAACCTGATACTTGTAAGTCCTGAGACCCAAAGGTTACACGTGCAAATGGAAGTCTGAAGAAGCAAAAGGAATGTTAGTGTCTCCGACATTAGACAAACATTTATTCTGAATAAAGAACGAGAGACTCAGAGTTATAAATGTACAAGGTTTAGTAGAGCCAAAGTTGACAAGCTAGCTGTTGGACAAACAACCAGTGAGGAGGCGACACGTATGTACAGAGACTGAGCGCATTTAATGCTTCTCAGAGGTGCAGGCGGTGGATCGTATCTTTGCCATACTAGGTATGGGTTTTGTCAGACAAGGACAACCAAACCTGCACCTACCCAAAATAGGAAGGTTTGAAACGGATCTCCTCCAACGGATCTATTTCAAAGCTCCCTATAAATACAGAAGGCCTTTCTCCCATTCAAGGCTAACGGGAAATTTCCAAGAGAAAGCTCTCAAGATTCCAAGCACTCAAAGTTCATTTGAAGCAACACTCTGAAACCTTAAATTTCCCTAGTGTTGTACTAGGAATCTTTTCTGTATTTTGTTTAGAGTATTGATCCCATCCTTAGAACTGTTTTGTTAGAGGGATCAATACACAATAGTTGGAAACGTGAATACCAAACCCCTCAGTTTGTGAGTTGGTTGGTAGGAAGGATTGAGACTTGTAAAACGCCCAGGGGTCAGTTCCTAAGAGAGGAAGTTGCCTATTCGTGTCCCTTGGCACGTAAAACACAAGTACCTATCCTCAGGGTTTGATGGTAGCTTCCTGTTAAATCAGGTCGTGGACGTAGGAGTTGGTTATCTCCGAACCACGTTAAAAAGTCCCCTGTGTGCTGATTTACTTATTGTTCAGGATCATAATTGTCATTCATAGTAAACTGAGCATACTTGCATTGTTTTGAAAACCATCAGGATTGATTATTCATCCTGATCAGTAAAACTGTGCACCAGCCTTAACCACATTTTCACTAAGAAAACTGATAAGTTTTCAGGAACTAAAACAAGTAGAAACTTAAGGGCTCACATTCCGCACTAAACTGAGTTTACTGAGATAGCTATCCAACTGACTTGCTTCCGAGCTGTCAGTAGGTGGGTTATCTCTACTGAGCTTCTGAGAGCACAACTCTGACTTAGCTTATTTGGTTCATTGCTGATCTGTCCCTGTGGACCATCAGTTTAACTGAAAAATCTCAGGATCTTCCTGACTAAGTCTGAAAGAGAATTTTCCTAAGTTTCGGGAAAATCTAACATCAATGTATTCCCCCCCATACACTGATTATACTCGTTTCGGGACCAACAAGTGGTATCAGAGCAGTGGTTCAAAAGACCACTAACTTTGTTTACCAATAGTTTCTGAGGAAAAACTTTTTGTTGTCAACTGAACAGATCTGGTTTCTGAAAACTTGCATATCATGGCATCCGGTTTTAAACGCCTTGAGGGAAATCTTCCTGAGTTCTCAGTTGATAACTATGTTTATTGGAAATTCAGGGTCCTTGCACATCTCTACTCCATCCATGATCAGATGCCAAAGGTGATCGAGTATGGCCCTATCAAGTTCATGACTAATCGATCCACCACCTGGCCTGTAGATGGTAATGTCCCTGTTCCGGCTGCCAGAGATGAGCCTGTGGAGAGGTCTGCGCTTACTGCTGATCAGATTAAGCCAATCGGACTGGATAATGTTGCGAAGAACATTATACTCCACACCGTTTCTTATGAGAATTCGGTCAGGCTCATGCATCTGAATACTGCGAAGGAGATCTGGGATGCACTAAAGGAGATAAGCGAGGGTTCTGAGAAGATTAAGGAGAACAAGCGGGATTTGGCAATCAGGAAGTTTGAGGCATTCAGGATGCTTGATGGAGAGACCATCGATCAGATGGAAGCTTGTTTCATTAAGATGATAAACGAGCTAGCAACCATCGGGAAGGAGTTTCCCAAGAGGGAGGTATCGTCTAAAATCCTGAACTGCCTCACTGAAAGATGAGACACAGGAGTGATCTTGTTAAAGAACACTCTGGATCTCACAAACGTCCATTACTCTGACCTCTTCTCAGAGCTAAAGGCTCTGGGAATTCGACCTCGATAAGAGGAAGATGAAGGGTGTTGTCAGTGAAGATGTAAGTGAGGAGAAGACACCTGAAAAGGAAAAGAGCATTGCTCTTAAAGCTACTCCTGAGCCTGAGGCTGGATCTGGCTCAAAATCATTGAGGGATATGAACAAGGATGAGCTAGCCCTGGAGTACAGCCTGATGGCACGGAGATTCGAGAAGCTGAACTCTCGTTTCGGAAGGTATAAGAAATTTTATACTGACACCCGTGATCGTAGTTATTCCAGCCCCAGGAGATCGAGCCACTGGAGGGAAGAGAGAAGGGGTTCTGAATCCAGGAGAGAAAGAGATGAGCCTGAGCGGTGAAGAGATGAGAAAAGCTCCAGAAGGAGCGACGATGCTGAGCCCAGAAGATCCAGCTCCAAACCTAAACGATCATCAGGGAGCCGGGGGGAGTCATCAGATAAAAGGTACACTGACAAACCGGGTGCTAGTGATGTAGATCAGTGCTACCATTGCAAGAAGACCGGACATTATCAGTATGATTGTCCGGAGCTCAGTGCTCGAGAGAGAAGATCAGAGAGCCAAAAGAGATCTCAGGGCTTCAGATCGGAGAGCAATGATATCTAAGGATTCCTCAAATTCAAATGGCCCAGGACGCCGATCCCCTGAACTCTTCTCCGATGAGGAGTATGATGATCTCTGCCTGATGGCAGATGATGAGGTATGTTCGTTTGCCTCTTCTCCTGATCACGCACATGAGCTTAGCTCAGATTCAGCAAGTGACCTCGACCTTCAGCTCGCCCTTGAGCAATTGATGGTTGATTTCTCGAGGCTGTAGGAGACTCATATTCACACAGTGGATGTGAATTCACGAACGAGTGGGGAGAATGATCGGTTAAATGAGTCTCTCAGAATGAGAGATACTGAGGAAGCACTGAGGTTAGTCAACCTCCAGGAAGAGTTGCTTCATGCCCGGAATAGGCATGATGAAACTCCAGTGGCGGTTGAAAGACTGAATGCTATAATCAGCTCACTGATTGAGACTCGTGATACTGATTTGTTCCTCGCTCAGGAACAGCAGAAGATTGAGTGGATAACTCTTAGGGGGATGTTCAAGGCTGAGTGGCAAGCTCGCCTTAGTGCTGAGCAAACTGCTTGGGACCTCGAACAAATCTCAAGAGAGGCTGCTCATCAGAAACTGGTGCTTCAGTACATGTTGGCTGCTCATCAGAAACTGGTGCTTCAGTACATGTTGGATCGGTTGCGCTGAGTAGAACTGATGTACTATCCTCGCAAACCAACACGGGTCTTTTCTAGCGTGCTTATGTCCTCACTCGTACACACCCTGAGAACTTCCCAGGGGGTCACCCATCAAGAACTTGCTCCAAGCCAAGCACGCTTAACTTTAGAGTTCTTTCACAATTAGCACCAGAAAAGAAGATGCACCTTGTTGGTATGAGTAGTACAATCAATTACTTTAAACCCAATATCTAGCTTCAGCGCCACGGGCGGCACGCAACTATGCCTTTAATCGAGCGAACGAGTGGACTTGAGCGCAGCTCGCCTCCAAGGCAGGGACTGTTAGGATTTCTCCCAATAATCCCCCCCTAGCAGTAGCCTGACTTGAAGCCAAACATACCACTATTTGCGCCATGGGGACTCGAACCCGTGACCTGTGCTCTGATACCAATTGTTGGATCGGTTGCGCTGAGTAGAACTGATGTACTATCCTCGCAAACCAACACGGGTCTTTTCTAGCGTGCTTATGTCCTCACTCGCACACACCCTGAGAACTTCCCAGGGGGTCACCCATCATGAAATTGCTCCAAGCCAAGCACGCTTAACTTTAGAGTTCTTTCACAATGAGCACCAGAAAAGAAGATGCACCTTGTTGGTATGAGTAGTACAATCAATTCCTTTAAACCCAATATCTAGCTTCAGCGCCACGGGCGGCACGCAACTATGCCTTTAATCGAGCGAACGAGTGGACTTGAGCGCAGCTCGCCTCCAAGGCAGGGACTGTTAGGATTTCTCCCAATAGTACACCACTGAGCTTGAGGCCCTGAAAAAGGAAAATGTGCGCCTTGAAGTAAAGTTGGAGAAGTTACACAAATCTTCCCTAGTGGTTGATGAGATAACAATAATCTCCCAGCATACTGATGGTGCTAAAGATGGGTTAGGCTATGATGCATCAAAAGACCCAAAGGGCAAGAAGAAGAGAGGTGCTTCAGGGAGCAACTCTCAGAAAGTGTTTGTCCCTGCCCAAACTGGTGACAAGGGCCCCACTGTTGCTCACCAGGATAAGGGCAAAGGGAAGGAGAAAGTGCCTGCTGAACCTGTCAGGCAAAAGGCTGAGGAACAAAGGCCAAAACCTAAGGGAAAGGCCAAAGTTCCTCACCAAGAGCCGAGGAAGACGGACCAAAGGAACTCCAAGGCTCAGCCTAGGAATCCTCGGGCTGAAAGGAATTCCGCTTCAAGCACTTCTCAGGCTAGGCCTCAGAATGCTCATGGTGGAAGTACTTCAGGCCAAAGGAGGCCTAATGCGAAGCCAAGGAATACTGAGGTCCAGAGGCCTCAGACAGGGCACAGGGCACATCAGGAGCGTCCTAATCCTCAAAGGAGAAGGACTAACCAAGTGGTCCCTGAAGGGCGACGGAGACCTGACTCCGATAACGCTCAAGTCAGACCTCAAGTGCCTAGAGGTCAGGCTCGAGCAGCTTCTTCCCAGGCCAAGGAGGAACAGGAGGCCCGCCCCCAGGAACAAATCCAGGGCTCCTAAACCTCAGGCTGACACCCATACACCCTCAACTTCCCAGGCACAATGGAAGAAGAGAACGGTGTATGTTGATGTTTCAGGGAGAAAGATTTACACTTCTGATGCCATCAGAATTGTTAAACAAATCTGGATCCTGAAGGGTATGGCTGACACTGTAGGCCCCAATACGAGATGGGTACCTGAGGCCTGATTCAAGGAGAAAGATGTCTTCTCAACTGACAGAGTGCTTTAGCTCCTGCACATGGATCTCTTTGGTCCGATTACTCCTGTCAGCATGAATGGTAGGAAATATACCCTTGTTGTTGTTGATGATTATTCCAGGAACACCAGGGTTATTTTCTTGCTGAACAAGAAGGAGACACAGGTCAAGCTTCTGGAGTTACTCAAGAAATTGAGTACTGAACAGGGTCAGAGCATCGTCAGGATCAGATCAGATCGGGGAACAGAGTTTATTAACTCTATTATAACTGATTTTTGTACTGACCTTGGCATTGCTCATGAGACTTCTGCAGCCAGGATTCCTCAGCAGAATGGAGTAGCTGAGAGAAGGAACCGGACCCTGAAGGAAGCTGTTAGGACCATGTTGGCTGAGTCATGACTGCCCAAGAAGTACTGGGCTGAAGCAATCAACACTGCTTGCTACACTCAGAACCGATCTATGCTGAACAAACAACATGCTCAGACACCTTATGAAACGTGGAATAAAAGGAAGCATCGTATCTCCTATTTCCATATTTTTGGGTGTAAGTGTTTCATCCTGCACAATGGGAAAGACCAGCTTAGAGCCTTTGATAGAAAGCCTGATGAGGGAGTTTTCTTAGGATACTCCTCAGTCAGCAAAGCCTCAGGGTGTATAACTGTCGGACCCTTTGTGTGGAGGAAACACCTCATGTTGTGTTTGATGAGACTGCATCAGTGCGTAGAAAACAGGTTCCAAGTCCTGACACTGAGGGGGTTACCAAGAGGGTGACAAGACTGAGCCTGAAGGGATGGGATGATGATGATGATCAGGATGGACCTCAGGCCTGCCCTCAGCAAGCCACAGCCTCAGAGAATGTTGAGTCTCAGATGGAGGCACAGACTCAACATGAGGTACGTATTGTCGGTGATGATGCTTCTGCACCTGAGACAGTTACTGAGTCCAACTCTGTAGGGGAAAACAATGTCCCTAACATTGGCTAACCCTCAAGAAATGACTCAGTGTCCCCTGTTCTTGCTCGTTCTTCTTCTTTGCCTGTTATTGTCGAGACTAACATTTCAGAATCAGGCGTGGGAATGTCAGCATCTCCCAGTGCAGTGGTCAGCAGGAGGCGATGGCTAGATGATCACTCATTGGCTGATATCATTGGTGATGTCAATGAGGGGTCAGGACAAGGTTGCTCCTTGGCGAGAACGCTATGTTTTGTTGTTTCCTATCTGATCAGGAACCTAAAAACATAGAAGAAGCTCTTGCTGACCCCAATTGGATCCTAGCCATGCAGGATGAGCTCAATCAGTTTGAGCGGAATTGGGTTTGGGAGTTAGTTGAGAGACCTAGGCGTCAACATGTCATTGGCACCAAGTGGGTCTTCAAGAACAAGAGGGATGAGAAGAATGTTGTTGTCAGGAACAAGGTCAGACTGGTGGCTAAGGGTTACTCTCAGGCCGAAGGGATCTACTATGACGAGACCTTTGCTCCAGTTGCAAGATTAGAGGCAATTAGGATGTTTCTGGCATATGCAACATTCAAGAAGTTCAAGGTGTATCAGATGGACGTATAGAGTGCTTTCTTGAATGGAGTGCTGAACGAGGCGGTTTATGTGGAACAACCTCCTGGGTTCAAGGTTGGTGATAAGGTGTATCACTTGAAGAAAGGTCTTTATGGCTTGAAGCAAGCCCCCAGGGCTTGGTATTATACACTCTCCCAGTTCCTGATAGACCACGGGTTCGTGAAAGGAACAGTGGACAAGACCCTCTTCAGGATATCCGAAGGGGAGGACATTTTCTTGGTTCAGATTTATGTGGATGACATAATATTTAAATCACCTAACCTGAAGCTTTGTGAGAAATTCTCTAAGCTGATGACGGGGAAGTTTAAGATGTCAATGATGGGAGAGATGAACTTCTTTCTAGGTCTTCACGTCAGGCAAACTGACTCTGGAATCTTCATTAATCAATCCCAGTATGCGAGGGACTTGATTCAGAAGTTTGGAGTCCAGTCCAGCAAAGTCTCACATATTCACATGAACACAAATGAGAAGCTGGATCCAGACAAGGAAGAGACCTCAGTGAATCGGACTGAATATAGGGCACTGATTGGATCTTTATTGTACCTGAATGCAAGTCATCCTGACATCACCTATGCAGTCGGAGTTTGTGCAAGATATCAGTCTGATCCGAAGAAGAGTCATCTAGAGAGTGCCAAAAAGATACTGAAATACCTGAAAGGTACAGTCAATTTAGGACTTTGGTATCCCTCTGATGACAACCTAGAACTGACAGGGTGTTTTTATACTGATTATGGAGGCTGTAGGATTGATAGGAAATCAATTACAGACACATGTCAATTTCTAATGAGCAAACTGGTCTCTTGGTTTTCCAAGAAACGAACAAGTTTTGCAACGTCTACTACTGAGGCTGAGTATATGGCGGCAGACAGTTGTTGCTCCCAGATCCTTTGGTTGAAGTGACAACTGAGAGACTACCAAGTTGAGGCCACTGAAGTCCCAATTTATTGAGACAATAATAGTGCCATTGCCATATTCCAAAACCCAGTCTTACATACAAGGTGTAAGCATGTAGACATCAGACATCACTTTATAAGAGATCATGTTGAGAAGAAGGATATAAGGATGGAGAGGATCCCTACTGGCAAGCAGAGAGCTAACATCCTGACTAAGGCTTTGCCTGAAACCAGGTTTGTTGAGCTGTCAGTAGAGTTAGGACTTCTTGACCCAGGTGTAGAAAATTCAGTATGAATTTCAGTTCAGGATTGAACAAGGTAGTCAGAAAGGATGACTAACTCAAGATCAGGTTGCAGAGAGATGAATGGCTTTCAGGGGGAACAGACATCAATTTTAGAATCTTCAGGATCATGATAGGTTTAGGTTCAGGACACAATTTTCAGGGCTTGTCACCCTGATCGGTCTTAAGAGGTATCAGTCAGGTTCCTATATCTGACTGACTGGTATGTATTATTGAACCTTTGCTTTCATCATGACTTGCTTGCATCATTTCTGATCATGTCTGACACCACATCAATGACAGTGTTTTTAACTTTCATCCATGCCATTCATTTATTATTCAGTTTTATTAAATGCAATTATTGGAATTTATTTCAAACATGCTCTGACAAGCATTTAATGCGAATGTGGGCGGGAACAATTTTCAATAATGTTTTGAATTATAAACTTTGAAAACTGAATTTGGTAAAACTCTTATTCAGGATATACCCCTTCATCTAATCCGTTGAATTTCAAAAGACTTTCAATCAAACTCGTCCATTAAAACTGAATTTTTGGGTATAAAAGGAAGCTTTGTTCACATTGCATAATTTATGCATTCATATTTTCCTAACCCATACTTTCTGCAAATTACCTTTTTCTTCTTTGCATTCATGGCTTCCTCTGCTGCTCAATCCATTGAAGACACAAAGAGATTCCATGTTGCCATCTCTGAAGTGGAATCGAAGGTGTCTTATGAATGGTTGGTGAACTTCTCTCACCGTGCCACCATCAAAGAACTTCTCCAGGTCTATGGAGCTCTCAACAATGCTGGGCTCGTAGACTTCATCTCCATTAGGCCAGTCAAGACTTGCCCCCATCAGGTTATTACATTTTATGCAAACATGACAATGAAGGATGATGGAGAGTGGGAATCAGTGATTCCACTCAGGCACTCAGTGGAGAAGAACGGAAAAAAGGTGGTCCAGCACTTCACTGAGAGGATCAATGTTAGGGACCTCATCAAGAAGACATAGAATCTTCCCCACTCTACTGAAGAAACTCAACTGGCCGTTCTTACAGCATACAAGGCTGGAGAAGAGCAGAAGTGTATGAACGAATTCTTGATCGCTCCTCAGGAAATCTTCAGCACAATGAACAAGAAGATCCTGAAGCCCGCCAACAAGTTTCTCTTTGAGGTGGTCCTCCAGAGCATAATGGGCTTCGTCGGAGGGATGGAGCAGATCAGTCAGCCAAAGATCAGGGGTTTGGCTGCAGTGGTGGACAATGCTAAGATCGATTGGGAGGAGTACTTCCTTCAGAAATTAGTTCAGGAGTCGAAGAAGGTGAGGATGGTGGGTGATAAAATCATTCTTGACAAGAATCCCCACTTCGGATCAAGACTCTCAGTGATGCTTCAGAGTCTTCTTGGAGACGTCGACAAGGAGGGATGTGACGACTTCAAAGACAAACACCTTATCTTCAGAAGTGCTACTGAAACCATCAAAAGGATGAACGACACTGAAGTTAAGAAGGTGTCGAGAGGAAAAGGGAAGGGTAAGACTGCCAGCTCGAAGGCTTAGGAGGAGCCGGCCAAGTCAGGGCCAAAAAGAGTGAGGGTGAAGGGCATCGCTATCTCAGAGCCCACTGAAAAGAAGACAATGCTCCACGATTCTGATACTGAATCTGATCGCCCTGATCAGAGGTCTGCTTCAACCGCTACTCTGGCAACGCCAATATCTTCCCTGACACATGAAGAATTGTGATGGCACCTCAGGTGGAGGTGGCTTAGATTGAGGGGGAACATGTTGCACCTGTTCAGGAGGACCAGGTGATGAAGGTGGTGGAGGATTTGGGTGTAGAGGCTCGGGTGGAGCCAAGTGAAGAGGTTCAGGCGGAACCAAGTGTCGCTGCTCAGGAGGAGCAAGGAGGTAAGGTGGAAGAAATTGTCCAGGAGGGACACGGAAGCTCTGATGCTGGCGATGAAGAGCATCAGTGAGGAGAGGGTATGGAGGCTCAAGAGGAGCTCCATGATGTTGATTTGGAGGACAATCAGGGTAGGAAATGGGCCGTTTCAAACGATGAAGAGTCAGAGTCTGAGCATCCGGTGGAAACTCAAGAAGAAACTCAGGAGGTGATTCCAACACCACCCAAGCTGACTCCATTCGAGATGGATGCCAGATCTCAGGCCATTAGATTTATCACTCAGTACCTTCCTGACTTGGAAGAATCATATGGCGAAGAGGCGATCAAGCTTAGGTTCCTAGTAATGATGAGGAAAGCATCAGTCCTTGAAGTATCTTCATTGATTGAGGCTAAGGGAGTAGAATGGCTCAGGGATCAGGAGCAGATCAACCTCGACAGATTCGGCCTTCGATCATACGCCCAAGTGATTACCAAGGATGACTTCATCAGGGTTGTCCGGGCTAATAATCCTCAGCCCAACCCTTCTACTGAACTGGCTGTGGTTCCAGTAGTCGGGGAAGGTGCGACCTCAGGTAGAGGTGCACCGGCCGATGACGCACTCCCAGGGACCGGGACTGCTGAGGCTCATGGAGAGGTCCCAATGTCAGTTTTTGCCAGAACAAAGTCAGTTAAGAAGAAGAAGTCTAGAACCATTTCAGTGGGAGTGTCGCTGATGGGGAGGACTATCCTGGCAAAGCTTGATCGTCAGCGTGAGAAAATCAAGTATCTCGTTGCTAAGTTGGCCAAAGCTAGGAACGAATCAGCTGAAAGATTCCTGAGCTTTGAACAACAACGATCATCCGGAGTCACTACTGACCAAGTCCAATCATTAATAGACTCATCTCTAAGTGGCCTTGATGGTAAGATAAAGGCACTTATTGATGAGGCACTGAAGGGGCAGGAAGCCCAGTGGCTCAAGAAGAGGCCAAAAAGGGAGATGACGTTCTTCTGACCAGTTGGAGGGAAGGTCAGAAAGCTTCTGAGGACGAATGGAATAAGTCGCTGAACACAATGCTCACTGAAAGCCTTGCGAGGAAGGATGAGCTGACTGCCATGAAGAAGGAGTTTGATAGTCATCTGTCTGAGAACCTGCTCAGATCTGAGGCCAATGAAAAGCTGGCCAACGAGTTCAAGGTGGTTACTGATCAACTGGCATCTCAGGGGATCCTGATTCAGGATATACAAAAGAAAGTCGACAAGGACGAGGACTCCCCTGATGCTGCCAAAAAGGGGGAAGGGAAGAGAACTTTGAAAAATCCTAAGTTTGACGCTTCAAAGAAGAGGAAGGCCACTGATCCTGAGATTCCCATTTAGGGTCAGAAGAAGAGAAAGCAGGCAACCTTTGAAGAAGTGGGAGAATTAACGGAAGAATGTGAAGAACAACTATACCCTGGTGATCCCATTGTTGAGGAAAGGAAGAAGACGAAGCAACTGACACTGGAGACTGCATTGCAGGTCAGGAGTCAGGCCACTGAACTCCAAAAGCTGAAGGGACAGATGGCTGTGCTGAAGGAGAAGACTGATCCTAAGAAGCCTGCCCTTGAAGCTGGGAAGAAGAAATCAGTTGCCGCGTCGAAGAGGAAGGTGGTTGAATCTCAGGCTGTCGGTCCCCTGGTGTATGAGTATGTAGACAACTTCGTACCTCCTGAAATGAATGAATCATGGATTCCAGTCAAGAAGGACTTTGTGGAGAAGTACTATGTCTACGGGGACTGGCTGAGGACTTCTGAAGGCAAGGACAAGAACGAGAGACTCAGAGTTATAAATGTACGAGGTTCAGTAAAGTCAAAGCCGATAAGCTAGCCGTTGGACAAGCGACCAGTGAGGAGGCGACACGTATGTACGTAGACTGAGCGCATTTAATGCTTCTCAAAGGTGCAGGCGGCGGATCGTATCTTTGCCATACTAGGTATGAGTTTTGTCAGACAAGGACAACCAAACCTGCACCTACCCAAAATAGGAATGTTTGAAACGGATCTCCTCCAACGGATCTATTTCAAACCTCCCTATAAATACTGAAGGCCTTGCTCCCATTCAAGGCTAACGAGAAATTTCCAAGAGAAAGCTCTCAAGATTCCAAGCACTCAAAGTTCATTTGAAGCAACACTTTGAAACCTTAAATTTCCCTAGTGTTGTAGTAGGAATCTTTTCTGTATTTTGCTTAGAGTATTGATCCCATCCTTAGAACTGTTTTGTTAGAGGGATCAATACTTAATAGATGGAAACGTGAATACCAAACCCCTTAGTTTGTGAGTTGGTTGGTAGGAAGGACTGAGACTTGTAAAACGCCCAGGGGTTAGTTCCTAAGAGAGGAAGTTGGCTATTCGTATCCCTTGGCACGTAAAACCCAAGTACCTATCCTCAGGGTTTGAGGGTAGCTGCCTGTTAAATAAGGTCGTGGACGTAGGAGTTGGTTATCTCCGAACCACGTTAAAAAGTCCCCTGTGTGCTGATTTACTTATTGTTCAGGATCATAATTGTCATTCATATTAAACTGAGCATACTTGCATTGTTTTGAAAACCATCAGGATTGATTATTCATCCTGATCAGTAAAATTGTGCACCAGCCTTAACCACGTTTTCACTAAGCAAACTGATAAGTTTTCAAGAACTAAAACGAGTAGAAACTTAAGGGCTCACATTCTGCACTAAACTGAGCTTACTGAGATAGCTATCCAACTGACTTGCTTGTGAGCTGTCAGTAGGTGGGTTTTCTCTATTGAGCTTCTGAGAGCACAACTCTGACTTAGCTTATTTGGTTCATTGCTGATCTGTCCCTGTGGATCATCAGTTTAACTGAACAATCTCAGGATCTTCCTGACTAAGTCTGAAAGAGAATTTTCCTGAAGTTTCGGGAAAATCTGACATCAGGGTATTCCCCCATACACTGAATATAGTCGTTTCGGGACCAACATATAGATTTATTATATTTATTTAATTAATATTATCCTTTATATTTTATAGAGTTTAGGATTTTATTTAAATATTATTTTTTATTATTATAGGGTCGGGCTTTTAGGGCTTTAATGCCTGAAACCCTAGGTAGTTATTATAAATAGGTGTTTTGTGTTCATTGTACGGGAGTTGATTTTGATATGAATTAAAAGTTTAAGAGTTATATCTCTTATTTTCGTGTTCTGCGCTTCCGCCTGCATCAGTTGGTATTAGAGAAATTATTATCTGATTCGGAGAAATTAAGTGGGTTTGAATTTAATAATTATCATTATTATATAAATAGTGATAATTATTTTAATCATTTGTTAAAGACTCCAAGTGTTTACCGTCTCAAGTTTTTGGGCAAGATACGCACGGCTGATATTTTTGAGATCAAGTGTCATGAGCTGTCTAGTTTTTATATTCTTTAAGTACACATTGATCGTTTTGTTTCCTACATTTTCCTGCTCAAGATACAGATTCCTACAAATTCGAGGACGAATTTTTCGAAGCTGGAGAGAATGATGCAGATATAGATTTATTATATTTATTTAATTAATATTATCCTTTATATTTTATAGAGTTTATGATTTTATTTAAATATTATTTTTTAATTATTATTGGGTTGGGCTTTTAGGGCTTTAATGCCTGAAACCCTAGGTAGTTATTATAAATAGGTGTTTTGTGTTCATTGTACGGGAGTTAATTTTGATATGAATCAAAAGTTGAAGAGTGATATCTCTTATTTTCGTGTTCTGCCTGCATCAGGTTCGCAGGTGGGGAGAGATTGCGGAGGAGGCAAATGCTGGCTGCATCATGGTGGAGTTAGGGGTGGCACTGGCAAGATCTTATTTGTTTTGGTGGAGGCAGGGGCGGGGGAGGCCATGGCCGACGGCAATGGGCGGGAAGCTGGGGCAGCGACAATTCAAATTACCCTTGCACCCGATCGAGATTTTTATTGAGAAGAGGACGTGAGGCAAGGACAGAGACTACAACGGTGATGGAGAAGCCTCAATCACTGCAGAGAAGCTTTCAAGCGGGATTGAAACAACGACTAAGGTGGATGCAGAGGGCCGGCAACTAGTGAAGGAGGCAGGGGCGACAATCGCCGGAAGAGAGAGAGAGAGAGAGAGAGGAGTGAAATGGGAAAGAAATAGATTTAAATAATTAAATTGTGTCAGACATAGGGTGGGGGTGGGGTGTATTTTTTGGCATTTTTTGCAACACATGATTTTCTGAGTGGTGTTATGCAAATAGAGTGTTATAATAGTTTTTTTATGTAATAGACCCAAAAAATACTCTCAATTGCTGGAATAACCTTTACAGTTTTTTTTTCGTCATAAAGCTCTTCAGCCTATAAAATAAAAATAACAACCAATTATAACATCCTCAAAATATCATTTTACATTCAAATAACTTTCAAAAGTAATTTTTAGCAGTTATTTTTAAAAAGCGTCTCGCATAGTCACAATGCAGTGTAAAGATTAATGCTAGATGAAAGAGGTATTGAATATTATTTTATTGTGAGACCTGTTGTGGCTCTAATATTTCTGTAAGTTTTGGGCCCAGTCCAAACCCAAGAAAGCTCCTCCAGGCACTGGCTCGTAGAGCCCAGGCCACGACTGAACAAGCTTCAGGATAATCGATGGTCAGACAAACTCCCAAGAGAGTGTCAGGCGACCTTGAAGGAATGAATGTTGAACTCAGGATAAGGACCAGAACCGCCCAGTGATTGAACAGTCAGGCCAATCTCCCAAAGGCGCAAGATTTCTTTCCTGAACAAGTGAGACTCCTGCTAAAGAAACTAGATCTACAACAGATTATGTATCTTCACTGAGATTCAGTTTCCTTAAGAGATGAGACAGTTGTCCTAATATTTCAAAAAATAAGTTAAAACATGGAAATTGACCTTGATACCCACGATCTATAAGGCCACGACCTAACGTTGGTAAGAAGAAAGACACAACATGAAAATGTGTACATTAAGGCGTAGCTCTAGACATTATAAATAGGCACATTCATGATAGAAGAGGGGGCGGGCAACCATTGTTATTTCCTTATATTTACAGCTTTCTTTTGACTTGCAATATATACAAGACGCAGCACATTAAAGTCCTAGCTCGAACACGCGGCTAGGCAAATCTTTGTCTTATTTACTTACAGTCTATACAGTGTCATTCCTTAAGGCCCACAATAATTTCTTGGAACAAACAACTCGCACCGAAAATCAAAGAAATCAAAACCATTTCCCTTAGATCATTGTGAAATAGAAGATAATCATGCCTCCACCCAAAAATGTGCCCCATGCACCACCTCCTGCCCAAGTACTTGTGGTAGGGGCAGACGTGGAGATCCCCCAGGAGAATTTTAACACTCTTGAGGTGGTTTAGGCAGAGGAACATCCCCAGAACGCTCTTAGGCACGACATTCTAGAGTTGGTGCCCGTCCCATTGCAAGACTTTGAATCGCTGAAGAAAGTGAACGCCATTATCTACCAACTCAAGAGAAAAAAGTGAAAGCTAATGCGCGGGGGACCTTCTACCACCTCTGCACTAAGTAGATATGACCTCCACCAATGACTAATCAACCGACAGGGAAAATAGCCAATCGACTATCAATCCAGTGACAATCAGGCTCATTTTGTCTTCCTTAGCCTTAGTTCAGGCCACAACAGATCGCACTCGTGGTTAGAAGAGCTGGAGAGGTCTTGCGATTTTTCCATGCCTGTCTCACTGAATAGATTCTCAACGTACCCCACCATGAGGACCTCCTCGCTAGAATTACAACCTAGCAACTCGATCAGGTGTGGTTTGAGCTATGCCCAGAGCGATATGCTCAGACGGGATCAGCCTCGCATATTAGCTCATGAACGGTTAGACCCGGGATATAAC
This sequence comes from Prunella vulgaris, assembly GCA_026898435.1. NCBI lineage: Eukaryota > Viridiplantae > Streptophyta > Magnoliopsida > Lamiales > Lamiaceae > Prunella > Prunella vulgaris. The sequence continues at coordinate 186,086 of JAPKLY010000016.1, read as the reverse complement.
CCTAAATATGCGTTCGACAATCCCATAGCTCACGTGATGGAGCACTCGGCTGTACCCAGCAGTCCCAACTCACTGCTCCTAGCCTCTAAAAGAGGCTCGATGAGGTCGAGGGTAAGATGGACACCAAGAGAGGTTACCTGAAGCGTCTAACTACGGACAATGAACCCTTGTCCATAGAGCTTGAGGCTTTCCCCGTCTAGCCTATGATTGCCCCTTTTCAGGCACCCCTCTACGAGGGAAAAATAGACGCTGAAACTCACCTCTCAAAATACAAGATTTACATGTCAGGATGAGGGGCCTCCGATGCCACCAAATGCAGGTGATTCATGACTGGGAGAATTGGATCACAAGTGGTACGTGAACCTGACATCATGATCGATCCACAACTTCTCTAAATTCAAAGAAAATTTTGTGTCCTACTTTGTGAATAAGATCAACAAGCCTGGAAGCTGCCACCGCCTGATAAGAGTGCGCAAACTGGTCAACGAGACCGATGAGCAATACATCGACCGCATCGATGAGATCTTCCTGAAAGGCGAGCATGCCAGTGATGAACTAGCCCTCCACTCGATCCTGGGGGGATTCAGGGGACACTCGCCCATGTTTTGTAGCCTGACTAAAAACCTCCTAGGCACCTACACTGAATGCTGAAGGTACGTAGGCGAACTTATCAACCGCCAAAAGCTATTGGCTCAAAGACGGTGAAACCAAGAAAATTTTAGGCATACTCAAGAATCTCTCCCACAAGAACAGAAGTGGCTCTAGGTCAGCAAAATGCACAGGCACATTTAAAAGGTTCGACGATGATGCACAATCTAAATAGATTCAAAAATAGAATCAGACTCCCACATACATCTTTAATGCTATCTAGGGAAAGGCCCTATGAGAGACCCCAAGCTAGTACACTAATTGCATCAACGCCCGAACGATAAACATTTATGCGCTTACCACAACAGCCCTGGCCAGACCACTAGCAAATGCTGCAACCTCCTGAAGTAATTATGGAAACTATTTGAAGAAGGAAAATTGGACGAATCAAAAAACAACTCCCGAGGAAGACGCGTCAGGAGGGAGCGAACCGTCAGGAGAGACAGAATACCAATGTCGCTCAATTGGAAGATGACGATGATGATCTAATAGAGGAAGTGCCCTCGCTCTGACAAGGGGGACATGTTAGCATGATTAGGCTAGGAGGTGCATTTGAGGACCCAACCCCGATCCTAAAGATGACCAACAAGAAAAAGAAAGCAGAGCTCGGGCCCCTAAGTGACGTAAACTTGATCAACCTCCTTGAACAAATAATCACCAAGAACGATGTGATCTCATTCTCCAATGAGGATTGCGACAGTGTACTTTGCCCTAAAAATGACGCGCTGGTGATATCAACAATGATCCTGGGGATGAAGGTAGATTGTATCTTGATCGACAATGGATATTTTTGCAACATTATTTTCAGAGATGCGCTTGACCAGATGGAAAATTTAACTGGGTACATCAGACATTATGACACAATCTTGAAGGGATTTGGAGACACAATCGTCACCCCCTACAACAGAATCAAATTATCACTCGAGCTGATATGCACTAGAGATGAAAAGACTAGGATAACTAGGCCCGTGGACTTATAATAGTCAATCAGCCGAACATATATAATGAATTTTTAGGGCATTATTTTCATGAAACATTTGAGGTTGTGGTCTCCTCTTACTTCTATTGTATTAAATTTTCAACTGTTGAGGGGAATGATCGGCACCATTAAAGGGTACCAAAAAATAGCAAGAAAATATTTAAATTATTCTTGTGCATATTTAGATTCAGCACTCCCAACATCCTTTGAACGAGTGTTAAATATCGAAGACTAGGGTTCTGAACAACCTAGCCTGAAAGATTGTCCTGAAAGCCAAGTCTTGACTGACTCAGGCCCTACTCCTATGGAGGTCGATCATCCAGTCCTGAGCATGCATGCCATCGCCTGAAGATCGATCCAAGCAAGAAACCCTTCTCTCAGAAGAGGCGAAATTCGGTCATGAGAAGTACGCGACCCTGACCTATAGAGTAAGAAAGCTCCTTGACAACAAACTGATCGAACAGACAAAAGATGAGTCCTAGTGGGTCTCGAACGCAGTACTAATCAAGAAAACCAATGCAATCTGGAGGTTATGCATTGATTTCACGGACCTGAATGATGCCTGCCTAAAAGATCACTTTCTAATGCCCCACATCAATCACTTAGTGGACAACATCGTGGGGCATGAGATGATGTCCTTCACAGATGCGTTTGAAGGGTACCATCAGATCCCGATAGTGGAGAAGGATGTTAAACACACTACCTTCCTTATTGAAAAGAACATGTACAGTTGGAAGAGAATACCCTTCAAATTGAAAAATACAGGGGCAACGTACAAGCATCTTGTAAACAAGATGTTCTCCAACTAGATCAGTAAAACTATGGAGGTCTATATAGACGACATTGGCGTCAAAAGTTCAGGAGAGAATATCACCCAAGGGACCTCGCTGAGGCCATAAGTATCCTGAGAAACTACAACATGAAGCTTAACCCAAAGAAGTGTCACTTCGGGGTTGAGCCAGGCAAGTTCTTGGGAGACATTGTTAGTCAGCGAGGAATTGAAGCCAATCTTGATAAAATAAAAGCAATTCTAGACCTCGCTGAACTATCTAACATAAAACAAGTGCAACGCCTGACGGAATTCCTGACATCACTGAACAAATTCATATCGTGACTTGGAGATAAGAGCAGATCTTTCTTCAACACCATGAGGAAGAACAAGTTCTCCTGGAGAAGAAGAAGAAGTCAGTTGCTGAAGGGTCAGTGAAGAGGAGAACTGTTTAGAAGAAGGTTAAGCTCGAACAAGGTCCAATTTTCTGGGAACATGTTGATAACTTTATTCCTAAAAGTCTAAATGAAAGATGGCTTCCTGTAAAAAAGGACTTCGTAGAACTCTTCTACGTTGTCGGGAAATGGCTGGATAGCAAGGAAGACAAGAACACCACCTTTCAGTATTGGATGGTTCAAAAACATGGAGACATGTGGTCAAAAATTGTGAGTTTTGCCGACACGAAGGGTGTTCAGGTTAAAGCTCCTGACAACATGGTCCATCTATATTCTGTGTTCGGTGTGTCTCATCACTTGGACAGAGTCAAAGTTCAGAATGAAATATTTGAGATCGCAAAGCTCAATGACTCTCTGAAGGACGAGAAGAAGTTAAATGTCGTGACACTTCGTGTGCTGAAAAAGTATCAGATCTCATTTGCAAATTGGGACGATGAGATAGACTAAATTTAAAATGATCATGAATCTTTGTAATAGTTCAGGACCCTTGTAATCTGTGAAAAATCAATAGAACTTAATTCCTGAGGCAATATCTCGTTGTTTCCTGATTTAACTTCTGTACCTTATCAAGAATTGTGTTAATCTTTCTAATATTTCCATCTTATAGACTAAGTTACCTCAGCTGTTAGAGGTCACTTTTCAGTTTGGATCAGATGGATTAGATAGGTTTTGGCATCAACAAAAAAAGGGGAAAATTGTTGGGATACTCACTGAGTTTTGATTTAGATCCCAAAATCCCTGAAAAGGGGAAAATTGTTGGGATACTAAGTACAAACGCAGGATTGTATAATGTTAGGATAGAATAGACTTTTTATATTTACAGGTACTCAGTTCAGGGGTAACCATCCTAAAGACCGAGTTCAGCAGGAAGCGCCCTAAAGATTGAGTACTCAGTTTAGGGGGAACCATCCTGAAGACCAAGGCATCCTGAAGATTCCTAAAGTCGATCCCGAGAAGATCAATCCTGAGAAGACCATTGATAAGTTCTACTGACTATTTCTAAGCGCAGTCATGACATGGCATTTTAGCGAAGGAGGAAGTAGCCTGAGTATTCAGGTTGAGTGTTCATTTAACTGTCACTTTGTAATTCCTAAAGGAAAGGACTACTGAAAATTTGGGACAACATTTATGATGTGACTGAGGACGAAGAGAATGTCAGAAAAGCTAATAAAGACAATATTTTTACCAGAGTTGAGTTGCAAATCACTCAGAGAATTAATGGTACGATGAATCATTAAAGTCTTGTCAATAACTAGTTGTTTGAAGAACAACCAGTGAGATGAGGACACCTATGCACGGACTCTGGCATCCTCATTAAATGCCTGAAGTTGAAGGCAGCACTAGAAGACCTTTTCACCAAAATAGCATGTTGAAAAGTAAACGTTACATCTCTAGGCTACCACCTACCTAAAATAGGAAGATTTGTTTTGATCTCCTCCATCGAATCTATCATAAATCTCTTTTATAAATACAGAAGATCTTGCACCCAAACAAGGTTACGGGAAATTTTCAAGTCGAAATTAACTAAAGATTCAAGCGCTCAAAGCATTCAAGCAAACAACACTCTACAAGTTTTAAATTTCCCTAGTGTTGTGAGAGAATCTTTTCTGTATTAGCTTAGCAGTGATAATCCATCCTTTGCATCGCTTTATTTATAAGGATTATCACACCTTAGTTGGAATTTGAAAGTTAAACCTCTCAAGTAATGAGTTGGTGAAGTGGGAAGTATTACGACTTGTAAAACTAACTAGGAGTTGAATTCCTGAGAGAGGAAGGAAACTGTCGTGCACCTTGGCACGTAAAAATACAAGTACCCAATCCTAAGAGAGGATTGCTCCTGTTATATTAGGATCGTGGACATAGGAGCTTGAGTCTCTGAACCACGTTAAATATCTATTCTGCTAATTTACTGTTTTGCATACTTAATTGTCATTTCATCAGATAGGCATTCAACATAGTTTACATTCAGGAAGAATCACTCTTCCTGACCTGAACCAGCACACAGTCCTTAACCACATTTCCAAGCTAAGGTAAAACGACTTCAGAAAATATAAAACGAGTATAATTCAGGGCTCACACTTCCGCACTTAATCATGCTTGTTTAGATAGCTATCCAACTGACTAGCTTCTGAGTGGTCTGTAGGTCGGTTATCTTTACTGAGCTTACTCTGAGCACATTTTCAGGACTCAACGTATTTGATTGATGAGCTGTCAGTCCGAGCGACTTCAGTTTAAGTGTGCATCATCATTTTAAGCTGACTGAGTTCTAAGAAGTTATTCCTGAAAAGAAGAAATTGTTATCAGTATTCCCCCGAATACATTGATTCAGAATCGTTTCGGGACCAATAATGATTAAATTTTTATTTCTATTATTGAACAATTAATTTGAGGTGTTGTATTTGTGATTGGATAATATATTCATGTTCTAAATTGAGTAATTGATTTGATTAAACTCAATATCTGGGTAAAGAGAGAAAGTTGTTCATCAACATTGGCTTATTGAGTCGCGGCAAAATGAAAATTTCATTCTACTAATTCTTTTGAAATATCTAATTCTTCCAACAACACAATTATTGTCACATTACTTCTTTTACACCCTATTAAATATTAACAATTAATATTTACCCTTATAATTTATCTCAATCACTATTTTTGCCATGTACTTCATCTCTCCTATCGAACGAGTCCTTAAGGGAGTGTTTGTTTAGGGATGACCACATCCGGATAGGGGATGAATTTTCCCCCATCCCATCCATTTTTTGAATTTGCACATCTCATCTCATCCAAAATACACATCCACTCCCTATTATACATCTATAAACCTATTTCACATAATTCAATATCAATCACATCAACTTTATCTTACATATCAAATATATACTTTATATATCTCTTTTTCCCATATTTTATATACATTTTTCATTTATTTCATATCAACTAATATAAAAATAAGAATTACTTTGAGTTATATATATATTTTTAATATGTGTTAGAATATTCTAAAATATATATATATATATGTTAATTATTAATATATGTAAACTATGTTTATGTTATTAATTAAGATTATAGATATATTTAAATTTTTATTAATATTATAGATTATAGATATTAATTATCAATTCATGCCCAATTTTTCCACTTTTATATTATTTATTATTATTAAGGGAAAATATGTGTGTCCAAATTCTGGACGTCCAGAATCTTAATAATTTTAAAACTAATTATGAAATTACAATATTATCCCTAATTATGATTTAGCTCCTAGATATAATTAAGTAGACTCTTCTTCCCAATAATATCAGTTGTATATTTAATGTCTTGATATTCTAAATAACATCATTACAAATAAAAGTCTATTATACCCTTAATTATTTCTATGAAAATTTCGGCTGATTTAAAATTCAAATTAAAGGTATTTTTATTAATGTACTCGATTAGAATTAATTAATAGCAGTCAGTTAGTTGGCTATTAATTAGGATCCACTATTAACATAGTATATTAGTGGATCATGAAGATTTTAATTCACAAAGTGTGTATATATACAGATTCTTTCTTCTATATTATTTTCTAATATGATATAAAATAGATTTTTTTGTTTAAAAATATTATTTATAACAAAGATTGTTTTAATAGTTACTAAAACACTAGTATCACTAAAAATATATTATTAAAAATATTCAAAGTTTTTATATACCTAAAATATATTAACAACTCTAAACAACTTTATATATTAGTGGAGTGATTATGGTCATAATTGCATCATTTTGTATCCATTTCAGCATGATATTGATTGGTTTATATGCATTATTGACACTAAAATGCTATACATTGTGCTATTAACCTCTTTCGGCAAGGAAGTTGTGACACGACCACACTTATCACACTCAAACCTACGACAAGTTTAAATAAAACTCAACCTGAAAACTGGCTATAATTTTTTTTCTATTTCGACAGCATAACACTATATAAAACTCGACAACCTGTTTACATTTACAAAAGTAGTTTCATACCACATGCAAACTACGTCACTTCCAAAAACATACAACATAATTTATAATTTTACAATATAATACAATACAATACAAGTTTAAAACAGACACAATATCCTATAACAGAAGCAAAATAAGCCAAGGTCATACTCGCAGGTCGTCATCTATGTACACCGCAACTCAGAAAGCCTGTAAGAGCGCCACAACTACTCCAGTTTCATCACCAGATCACATGTAATCAGAGTTACCTACAAGGCATAAACTAAATGAGATTTATAAATCTCAGTAAGCAGAAATTATGCATGATGATGTGATTCTTTTGAAAACCTCCCCATGCACACTCTTTTGAAATCATCAATTTATTTATGAAATACACTCCAGGGCTCCATCTAGACACACTGTTATGTACCGGCACGAGCACAAAGCTCCAATAAATGAATATAATCAACTGGCCACTATAAGTAGGCCCAACGTGAGGACCACCCTCCTGTGGCCCAACAAGGGTCCCCCCCATCGCGCCCCTTATGTCCACCAGGAAGTATCCCTCCCCGTCAAGTCACACGGCGAAGATCATCCCCCAACGGCCTAGCGAGGTCCATCACCAGACTTGACCCCCCATCCGTTCAAAGGTCCCCTCTATAACATAAACACACCATAGATATAGACGTTGGCCCACGCTAGGTAGCCTACGCTAATTTTCCTAGGTCGCCCTTTCCGCCCTCGATGCATAATCAGTGACCAATCACACCAATTTAGAAAACTTTCACATGTTAATGCATGATATGCATGATGCTCGTGCAATTAATGACACTTAACAAAATTCACAGATTATTGAACTCACAAGTTCAGTCCACTTCAACAATGGAGCTCACAAACTCCTTCAATATCATATATAGAGCTCACAAGCTCATTCCGCATCACGTAGAACTCACAGGCTCATTCAACATAACATATAGAGCTTATAGGCTCATTCCACGTAACATATAGAGCTAACATGCTCATTTAATATAACATATAGAGCTTACATGCTCATTCCACATCAAATATATATAGCTCGCAAGCACATTTTTTATAATCGTAGAATATAATTCACATATTGCAGTCCACTTAAATTCACATATTATCACTTAAAACATAAATAAATTATAAAATAATATGTTTTGTTACTGTAGTTGCAAATGATTTTCTACTTACCTCAAATCCGCAAAACGACGATAATATAAATGCCTAAAGCACTCTAGTGCCTTCTCGTATCGTATCTAACAATAGTTAATTAAAAATATTATTCCAAGTGACTAAATAATTATTTCTACTTAAGTTTTTTCCTAGCAATAAAATATTACTAAATTTTAAGCATGTAAAACTTTACCTAAATTAAGCTTGTATTAATAGTGCTCGAATTCCATTTATTTCCTTTTTCTTTTATCTAACTCACTTTCTCGCTCGAGCTCTCTTTCCTTTCGCGAGTTCTGGGGAAAAATGGTTTGAAGGGAGTTGGGTTTATCTGATACGAATGAGGCCCAGGCCCAAGCCCAATAGAGCGCGACGGGCCATATTGAAGAAAACAGGACAAGCCCAAGCCCAGACCCAATACAATAGGCGAGTGAGATGGGTCGCGATTAAGGATTTAGGCCCATATCTTCAGATTACGGATTGAGGCCAATATCTTTAGTATATTAGATTAATATACTTAGTATATTAGATTTATCTTTAGTATATTAGATTTACTTTCATATCTTAATTCGTATCTAGGCTTCTCTTATATTTTTCTATATTGTTGCAAGAAGTTAGGATGATAGTATCTTATGAATTCTATAAATACTATCGGATGTACTCGTGAATGATTATTGAGAAATAAATTAAATCTTATTAGCAATTATTTGCGATCTTTGTTGGCTTGCTGGCCCGAGTCAGAGCCGCAAATTAATATTGTGATTGTGGTTCTCATAAATTGGTGCTTTCATTGAGAGAGGAGAACAACTGAGAATTACAATTACGTCCAGATCACATCGGGATCGTATCATGCTATTGGAGACGAGAGTGGACTCGATTGAGAATGGTTTCTTGAGCATGGAGAACAAGATCGATGATCCGGTGCGGGTTCTGGAGAAATTGGGTCAACAGATGGAACAACTCGTGAAGAATAGTTCACAAAAGGAGAAGGGAAAGTCGACGTCAGGATTATCTGGGGAATCAGAAACAGACACAGATGATGCAGAGGTTAATCCCACACGTCCGAGTGAGCGCCGAGCACCGATGGTGTCCTCTGCTTCTTTTCGCCACCAAGCAGTGATTTTCGCCACATTGCAGCCCTGACAGAAGCCACAACGTGCACCACGCTGCCTATCTTCGCGATCTCATGTCCACAGCGGTGCGCCTGGTAAGTCGCCGACTTCGTTCAAGCATCTATTCTCGGGCCAGATTTCAATTTGCCAGGCCTCGTTGGGTCGTAGGCCTCCATCGTGCATTCCCCATATCTGGATGATGATGATTGGTCCGTGAAAGTGCCACCTGCAAATGGGCCTGTTGCCCTATAAATGAATTTTGGGCCCTTTTATTTTGATGGACTTAATTATCAGGGGCCTAAACCACAACAACAGAATACATATTTTGGTTTGGAGAACGAGTTAGATTTTGATAATTATTATTATTATATAAATAAAGATAATTATTTTAATTTTTCTCTGAAAATTTTAATTGCTTATCGCCTCAGAACCTTAAGCAAAGTACGCACGGCAGATTTTTTCGAGATTCTTCCAAATTCGAGGATGAATTTTTTGAAGGAGATGGGAATGATACGAATGAGGCCCAGGCCCAAGCCCAATAAAGCGCGACGGGCCAAATTGAAGAAAACAGGACAAGCCCAAGCCCAGGCCCAATACAACGGGCGAGTGAGATGGGTCGCGATTAAGGATTTAGGCCCATATCTTCAGATTACGGATTGAGGCCAATATCTTTAGTATATTAGATTAATATCCTTAGGACTCATTTGGTTCGTAAGATAAAAGTATCTATCCGTCAAAATCATGCATGTTTTTGGCAGATAGATACTTTTATCTTGCGAACCAAACATACCCTTAGTATATTAGATTTATCTTTAGTATATTAGATTTGCTTTCATATCTTAATTCGTATCTAGGCTTCTCTTATATTTTCCTATATTGTTGCAAGAAGTTAGGATGCTAGTATCTTATGAATTCTATAAATACTATAGGATGTACTCGTGAATGATTATTGAGAAATAAATTAATTCTTATTAGCAATTATTTGCGATCTTCGTTAACTTGCTGGCCCGAATCAGAGCTGCGAATTAATATTGTGATTGTGGTTCTCATCATTATCACCCAACTCCACTGCCTTTAAATTTGCCGACTTTACCTATTATCCCTTTTTTTTAATTACTAAACTAACCGACCTAACATATATATAGATAACACTAACCTATATTATTATTCTTACTTACTTACTACTTACGCTCTTACCTCCACATATGTATATATATAATATTATTTAATAATTTTATTTATTATACATTCTACTTAATAACTTAAAATTATTTTTTAAATAATCTACACTTAATTTACACCACTAATACCCAAATAATTAACACCATATATTTATCTCTCTAGAGTCTAAAATAAGATTAAATAAGAATTTTCTCATTAATAAACAAATAAAGACATATACCAATTCAATAAATAATTTAACACTTAAAAATAAAATAATTAGCACAACATCACAATTAACATTTGAGTAATATAAAATGTACTCAAATAGTAAATATCATGATAATAAATTAAAGTGCACATATAATGCATAAAATATATTCAAGCAATTACTAATTAACACATAAATAATTTACATGCACACCAAGCATGAAATAATTAAGCAATTAGCTTATAAATAAATAAAATGCATGCATGTTGGGACAATCTAAGTGTTTTGATTAGATCCCAAAATCCCTGATGAATTTACCTAAGTACAGTTAGTCAGGATAGTCGTATTCAGGATAGTCAGGTTAGGGATTCAGTTCAGGGGGAACGTGTTGAAGACTGAAGAAGATTGGAGTTGACCCAATTATCTGAAGTCTGAAACGCAACTCGTCCTGAAGAATTTCAGAGTCAGCCTTATAGAAGATTGCCTGAACTGAAATGAAGACCAAAGACTTGATGGTCCATCCTGATGACTATCCGGACGTCCCACTGACTTATGTTTCTACTGAGTATTCTAAGCTGCTCAGAACAGAACTTAGTCAGTGAAGGGAAAGTTTAAAATAACCTATCAGGCCAAGCTGAATGCTTGTAAGTCCTGACTTAGACCTTGGTTCAGTTTACCTGAATCATGTAAGTCCAAAGTAAAAAGGTTACACTTGCCGGGCTGAATAACCTATCATTCCAAGCTGAATGCTTGTAAGTCCTGACTTAGGCCTTGGTTCAGTTTACCTGAATCATATAAGTCCAAAGCAAAAAGGTCATTTATGCTATGGGACAAGAGACAAAGAAAATGTCAGTAAGACTCCAATAAAGACAAACATTCAGGATGAGTTATTAACGAGAGACTCAAAGTATTGAATGTACGAGGTAGGACAAATGTCCGATGATCAACTAGCCATTTGTACGGAGAGCCAATGATCTTTTGATACGCATGTACGGAGTCTGCGCAGCAGTTAATGCGGTATTTAATATGTCTTAGATTTACAGGCGGCGGGACAAATATTGCCAAATTAAACATGGTGATTAGGTCAACAGTACATCTAGCCTGCAACCACCCTAAAATAGGAAAGATTTGGATAGATCTCCTCTAACGGATCTATTTTGAATATTAGCTATAAATACAGAGAGCCTTGCACCCATTCAAGGCTAACGAGAAATTTCCAAGAGAATGCTCTCAAGAATCCAAGCTCACAAAGCATACTATAAGCAACACTCTGCAATTAAATTTCCCTAGTGTTGTAGTAGGATTCACTCCTTATTTTCTTAGATCGATAACTCTAATATTTAGCATTGTTTTGTATTGCTAGTGCTATCTTAGTTGGAAACCAAGAATACCAAACCACTCAGGGTGTGAGATTGGTTGGATAGAAGGACTGGGACTTGTAAAACACCCAGGGGTCAGTTCCTAAGAGAGGAAGTTGGCTATTCGTGTCCCTTGGCACGTAAAAACCAAGTACCTATCCTCAGGGTTTTGAGGATAGCTTCCTGTTAAATCAGGCCATGGACGTAGGAGTTGGTTATCCCCGAACCACGTTAAAAAGACCCTTGTGTGCTGATTTACTTTCGTGTTCAGGATCATAATTGTCATTCATATTAAACTGAACATACTGCATCATTTTAATATTCAGGCTGAATTAATCATCCTGAATATGAATACTGTGCAACAGCCTTAACCACCTCTTACAAAACAAACTCAGAGAAAATGTTTTTAGAAACAAAAACGAGTAGAAACTAAGGGCTCACATTCCGCACGCACTCTAGCTTACTGAGATAGTAGCCCAACTGACTAGCTTCTGAGCGGTCAGTAGGATTGTTATCTCTACTGAGCTTCCGCGCACATTACTCACACTCAGCCTATCTGACTCACTACTGACTTGTCCCTGCTGCCCCTGCGGACTTTCAGTTTTGTTGAGTATCTTCATGATCTTCCTGACTGAGTGTGTAAGATCATTTTTTTGAGTATTAAGAAAAATTTGACATCAGTGTATTCCCCCCATACACTGATTTTACTCATTTCAGGACCAACAAGTGGTATCAGAGCAGTGGTTCAAAAGACCACTGACTTTGTTTACCGACAGTTTCTGAGGAGAAACTTTTGTTGGTCAACTGAACAGATCTGTTTCTGAAAACTTGCATTCATGGCATCCGGTTCTAAGCGCCTTGAAGGCAGTCTTCCTGAATTCTCTATTGACAATTATGATTATTGGAAATTCAGGGTTCTCGCACATCTCTATTCTATCCATGATCAGATGCCACAGGTGATTGAGCATGGCCCTATCAGATTTATGAGGAATCTTCAGACTATCTGGCCCGTAGCTGGTAATGTTCCTGTTCCGGCTGCCGGAGCTGAGCCTGTGGAGAGGTCCGCGCTTACTGCTGATCAGATTAAGCAAATAGGACTAGATAATGTTGCGAAGAACATTATACTCCACACCGTTTCTTATAAGAATTCGGTTAGGCTCATGCATCTGACAACCGTGAAGGAGATCTGGGATGCACTGAAGGAGATGAGTGAGGGCTCGGAGAAGATCAAGGAGAACAAGAGAGATCTTGCTATCAGGAAGTTCGAGGCTTTTCGGATGCTGAAAGTGAATCCATTGATCAGATGGAAGCTTGGTTCATTAAGATGATGAACGATCTAGCAACCCTTGGGAAGGACTTTCCCAAGAGGGAGGTGTCGTCTAAAATCCTGAACTGTCTCCCTGAAAGATGGGATACAGGAGTGATCTTGTTGAAGAACACTCAGGACCTCACTAACATTCCTTACTTTTACCTCTTCTCAGAGTTAAAGGCTCTGGAATTTGACCTCGATAAGAGGAAGACGAAGGGTGTTGCCAGTGAGGATGTGACTGAGGAGAAGACACATGAAAAGGAAAACAACGTGGCTCTTAAAGCTACTCCTGAGCCTGAGGCTGGATCCGGCTCGAAATCATTGAGGGATATGAACAAGGATGAGCTGGCCCTGGAGTACAGCCTGATGGCAAGGCGTTTAGAGAAACTAAACTCTCGATTTAGAAGGCATAAGAAGTTTTATACTGACACCTGTGATCGCAGGTATTCCAACCCCAGGAGATCGAGCCCCCAGAGGGAAGAGAGAAGGGGTTCCGATTCCAGGAGAGATCGTGAGGAGCCTGAGCGGCGCAGAGATGAGAAGAGAAGAGATGATGCTGATCCCAGAAGATCCAGCTCCAAGCCTGAAAGATCATCAGGGAGCCGGAGGGAGTCATCGGATAAAAGGTACACTGACAAGAAGTTTGCTTCTGATGTAGATCAGTGTTACCACTGCAAGAAGACCGGACATTATCAGTATGATTTTCCGGAGCTCAGTGCTCATGAGCCAGAAGATCGGAGAGCGAAGAGAGAGCTCAGGGCTTCAGACCTAAGAGCGATGCTAGCTGAGGATTCCTCAGATTCAGATGGCCCAGGACGCCGGTCCCCTGAACTCTTCTTCGATGAGGAGTATGATGACCTCTGCCTGATGGCAGATGATGAGGTATGTTCTTCTGCCTCTTCTCCTGATCACGACCAGAGCTTAGCTCAGACTCAGCAGGAGAACTCGACCTTCAGCTCGCTCTAGACCAATTGATGGTTGACTTCTCAAGGCTGTTGGAGACTCATACTCACACAGTGGATGTGAATGCACAACTGAGTAGGGAGAATGATCGGCTAACTGAGTCCCTCGGAGTGAGGGATACTGAGGAAACCCTCAGACTAGTAAATCTTCAGAAAGAGTTGCTTCATGCTCAGAATAAGCATGATGAAACTCCACTGGAGGTTGAAAGACTGAAAGGTGTAATCAGCTCGCTGATTGAGACTCGTGACACCGATTTGTTTCTCGCTCAGGAACAGTTGATGATTGAGCGAATTGCTCTGAGAGTGATGTTCGAAACTGAGTGGCAAGCTCGCCTTTGTGCTGAGCAAACTGCTTGGGATCTTGAGCTGATCTCAAAAGAGAAAGCTCATGAGGAACTGGTGCTTCAGTACACCACTGAAATTGAGGCCCTGAAAGAAACAAATGGGCACCTTGAGGAAAAGCTGAAGAAGTTACACACATCTACCCAAGTGGTTGATGAGTTAACAAGTTTCTCTCAGCTGACCGATGGTGTTAAAGCTGGGTTAGGCTGTGATGCCTCAAAAGACACAAAGGGCAAGAAAAAGAGAGGTGCTTCAGGGAGCAACTCTCAGAAGAAGTTTGTCCCTGCCCTAACTGACGACAAGAGCCCAAGTGTTGCTCGTCAAAATAGAGGCAAAGGGAAGGAGAAAGTGCCTGAACCTGTCAGGCAAAGGACTGAGGAATCTAGGCCAAAACCTAAGGGAAAGGCCCAGGCTCCTCATCCTGAGCCGAGGAAGAAGGACCAAAGGAATTCCAAGGCTCAGCCTAGGAAGCCTCAGGCTGAAAGAATTCTGCCCCCAGCACCTCTCAGGCTAGGCCTCAGAATGCATAGGGTAGAAGGAACTAAGGCCAGAGGGAACCTCAGGCAAGGCCAAGGACTACTGAGGTCCAGAGGCCTCAGGCTGGGCACAGGGCCCATCAGGAACGTCCCAATCCCCAAAGTAGAAGGACGAACCAAGTGGCCACTGAAAAGCAACGGAGACCTGACTCCGATAACACTCAGGCCAGACCTCAAGTACCTAGAGGTCAGGCCCGAGCTGCTCCTTCTCAGGACAGACATCAGCCCACTGCACCCAGGGCAAGGAGGAACAGGAGGCCCGCCCCCAGGAATCAATCCAGGGCTCCTGAGACTCAGGCTGACACACATACACCCTCAACTTCCCAGGCACAAAGGAAGAAGAGGACAGTGTATGTTGATGTTTCAGGGAGACAGGTTTACACTTCTGATGCCATCAGAATTGTTAAACAAATCTGGATCCCGAAAGGTATGGCTGACACTGTAGGACCCAATACGAGATGGGTACCTGAGGCCTGATTCTTTTTAGGTCGCTGCGGGCTACAAGAAGAGAAGGGAGGATCAGAAGCTGGACTGGTACTTGGACTCAGGATGCTCCAGGCACATGACCGGTTCTCGTGATCTTCTTCAGGATTATGTTGCTCAGGATGGCCCGCAGGTAACCTTTGGTGATAACTCTAAGGGTTTCACTAGAGGATTTGGAACCCTTGTTATTGGCTCTATCTGTGTGCTTAATGTATCATATGTTGAGGGACTTAGGCATAACTTGCTCTCGGTTAGTCAGTTTTGTGACCGAGGATATAGTGTAGAGTTCTCATCTAATATATGTCTTGTCAAGGACAAATCTACACTGCAGGTTCTGATTACAGGGGTCAGGAGAGGAAACGTATATTTTACTGACTTTAAGAGCAGCTCTCCTGAAACTTGTTTGGTCGCTAAGAGCTCTTCTGAGCTCAGTTGGCTTTGGCATAAACGCCTGAGTCACTTAAACTTCAAGATTATTAACAAAATTTCTAGACTTTCTCTTGTAGATGGTCTACCTAATCAAGTTTTTAGCAAAGACCACGTGTGCGGAGCATGTCAGAAAGGCAAGCAAACCAAAGCCTCATTCAAGGAGAAAGATGCCTTCTCAACTGACAGAGTGCTTTAGCTCCTGCACATGGATCTCTTTGGTCCGATTACTCCTGTCAGCATGAATGGTAGGAAATATACCCTTGTTGTTGTTGATGATTATTCCATGTACACATGGGTTATTTTCTTGCTGAACAAGAAGGAGACTCTGGTTAAGCTTCCAGAGTTACTCAAGTAATTGAGTACTGAACAGGGTCAGAGCATGGTCAGGATCCGATCAGATCGAGGAACAGAGTTTGTTAACTCTATTATAACTGACTTTTGTACTAACCATGGTATTACTCATGAGGCTTCTGCAGCCAGGACCCCTCAGCAGAATGGGGTAGCTAAGAGAAGGAACCGGACCCTGAAGGAAGCTGCCCGGACCATGTTGGCTGAGTCAGGACTGCCCAAGAAGTACTGGGCTGAAGCAATCAACACTGCTTGCTACACTCAGAACCGATCTATGCTGAACAAACAACATGCTCAGACACCTTATGAAACTTGGAACAAGAGGAAGCCTCACATCTCTTATTTCCATATTTTTGGGTGTAAGTGTTTCATCCTGAACAATGGGAAAGACCAGCTTAAAGCCTTTGATAGCAAGTCTGGTGAGGGAGTTTTCTTAGGATACTCCTCAGTCGGCAAAGCCTTCAGGGTGTATAACTGTCGGACCCTTTGTGTGGAGGAAACACCTCATGTTGTGTTTGATGAGACTGCATCTATGCGTAGAAAATAGTTTCCTAGTCCTGACACTGAAGGGGTTACCAAGAGGGTGACAAGACTAAGCCTGAAGAATCCTGAATTCAAGATCAAGCTTGTCAGTGCTCCCAAGGGATGGGATGATGATGATGATGATCAGGATGGACCTCAGGCCAACCCTCAGCAAGCCCCATCCTCGGAGAATGTTGAGTCTCAGACGGAGGCACAGTCTCAACCTGAGGTACGTACTGTCGGTGATGATGCTTCTGCACCTGAGACAGTTACTGAGTCCAACTCTGTAGGGGGAAACAATATACCTGATATTGTGCAACCCTCAGGAAATGACTCAGTATCCCCTGTTCTTGCTCGTTCCACTTCTTTACCTGTTATTATCGAGACTAACATTTCAGGATCAGGCGAGGGAACTTCAGCAGCTCCCAGTGCAGCCGTCAGCAGGAGGCGGTGGCTAGATGATCACTCATTGACTTACATCATTGGTGATGTCAATGAGGGGGTTAGGACAAGGTTGTCCTTTGGCGAGAGTGTTATGTTCTGCTATTTCCTGAGTGATCAGGAACCTAAGAGCATAGAAGAAGCTCTTGCTGACCCCAAATGGATCCTAGCTATGCAGGATGAGCTCAATCAGTTTGAGCGGAATCAGGTTTGGGAGTTAGTTGAGAGACCTAGGCGTCAACATGTTATTGGCACCAAGTGGGTCTTCAAGAACAAGAGGGATGAGAAGAATGTTGTTGTCAGGAACAAGGCCAGGCTGGTGGCCAAAGGTTACTCTCAGGCCGAAGGGATCAACTATGATGAGTCCTTTGCCCCAGTTGCAAGGTTGGAAGCAATCAGGTTGTTCTTGGCTTATGCAACATTGAAGAAGTTCAAGGTGTATCAGATGGACGTAAAGAGTGTCTTTCTGAATGGTGTACTGAACGAGGAGGTTTATGTGGAACAACCTCCAGGGTTCGAAGTCGGTGATAAGGTCTATCACCTGAAGAAAGCTCTTTATGGCCTGAAACAAGCTCCCAGGGCTTGGTATGATACACTCTCTCAGTTCCTGATAGACCACGGATTCGTGAAAGGAACAATGGACAGGACCCTTTTCCGGATTTTCGAAGGGGAGGACATTCTCTTGGTTCAGATTTATGTGGATGACATAATATTTGGATCTCCTAATCTGAAGTTTTGTGAGAAATTCTCCAAGCTGATGACTGGGAAGTTTGAGATGTCAATGATGGGAGAAATGAACTTCTTTCTGGGTCTCCAACTACAGGCACATGTCAGTTTCTAGGGAGTAAACTGATCTCTTGGTTTTCTAAGAAGCAAACCAGTGTTGCAACGTCTACTACTGAGGCTGAGTATATGGCGGCAGGCAGTTGTTGCTCCCAGATTCTTTGGTTGAAGCAACAACTGAGAGACTACCAAATAGAGGCCACTGAAGTCCCAATTTATTGTGACAACAACAATGCCATTGTCATATCCCAAAACTCAGTCTTACACACAAGGTGTAAGCATGTAGACATCAGGCATCATTTTATCAGAGATCATGTTGAAAAGAAGGATATAAGGATGGAGAGAGTCCCTACTGATAAGCAGAGAGCTGACATCCTGACTAAGGCTTTGCCTGAAACCAGGTTTGTTGAGTTGTCAGTATAGTTGGGACTCCTTGACCCAGGCTTAGGAGATTCAGTATGAATCTCAGTTCAGTATGCATAAGGTCAGGGGGAATGACGAACTAGGACTCATGATGGAGGAATCTCAAAGAGAAAGTGAATGGTTGTAGGTGGAACACTCAGTGTAAAAGGATGATCAGTTTAGACTGACTAAGATTCAGGATACAGAATTCAGGACTTGTCATCCTGATAGGACCAACAAGTGGTATCAGTCAGATAACGAAATCTGACTGACTGGTATGTTTCCTGAATTATTTTTAGTCATCATATCTTGCTTACATCATCCTTGATACTGTTTGTCGTGTTGTCAAATCAAATCTTTTTGTCATTTAATCACAGCCATTCATTTAATATTCAGTTATTATTTAATGCAAATTATTTGAGTTACTGAAGTTGATAAAAGTGATGAAGGTCTCTTGGCTAATGAAGGTGTTCTGGCTGAATCTCCATGGCCTTTCCCCGCACCTGATGAGACACTTCTTCCTGATTTTGAAGTGGTGGCGAGGGGCAGGGCTGCCGAAGTGGTGGATAGAAAATTCCCGGACCTCTCCGATGCTCAGAAGGAGGCAGTGGTGCAGCTCTGTACGTATGCTATGATCAGGAGTGCCACTTGGCCTGAACTTGATGGGCTGAGCAAAGTCAAGGGAATAAACACGCTGGCTGATGATGAAGCAGCTTTGTTTGATCACTTCCAGGTAAACTCCCTGAATAATCTAATTAAGATGGCTGACTTTGTCAGAACTGTAAGGAGGATTTATCCAGAAACTCCGGCGGCTGAGCCTGAAAGGGAAGGTGTTAGAATGGAACTTGCCCTTGTTCCAGTTTCTGATCAGGAGGTGGAAATACCTCAGCAGATGGAGGTTCAGGAAGGAGAGAAGGAGAAGGAAGTTCTTGTGATTGCTGAGTCCGA
Organism: Prunella vulgaris; assembly: GCA_026898435.1. NCBI lineage: Eukaryota > Viridiplantae > Streptophyta > Magnoliopsida > Lamiales > Lamiaceae > Prunella > Prunella vulgaris. The sequence continues at coordinate 166,722 of JAPKLY010000016.1, read as the reverse complement.
TCAGCAAGGTGCAACTGATGTGATCAGTGCACCGGCCGATGATGCACCCCTTGGACCCAAGGCTGCTGAGGCTTCAGGGGAGGGTTCACATGCTCTCGTCCATGTTCCCAGTAAAAGGACTCAGAAGAAAGGGAAAGGGGCATGGCAGCGGGATCTGAAATCCATCCGCCGCCAACTCACAACCCAAAATAAGAAAATCTATCGCTATAGTCAAGCTGCTGGCCTGATCAATCAGCGATTGGGGGCAGTCAACCGGGATCACCACGAGATGGTCAAAGCTTTTGCCATTGCCGAGGATGTTCTTGTTCTGACTGAGACAGATCACTCAGTTTGGGTCGAAGCAGTATGTCAGCTAGCAAAGGAGACAGCTGAAAGCTACAACAAGATGGTTGTAAGTCTGCGAGCTGAACATGATGAAAAGATGAACACATTCCTTGATGAACAACTGAATGCAAGGGTTGATCAGTTGGTTGATGATAAGCTTGCCAAGCTGAAAGCAGAGCTGAAGGCTGAATTACTGAGTGAAATGTCAGAGAAGGAGAAGGAAGAAATCCAGAAGGCCCTGGACTCCAGGATGGGAGATCTCGAGGGTAGGTTGAAGCTTGAGCACAATCAGGCTATCAAGGGCCTCAGTGTCGATCTGAGAGGGATGTTAACCCAGATCGGGGACATTCAGGGGAAGCAGCAGGAAATGAGCGATCAGTTCGGACTTTTGGCTGAGTCAGTTGAAGAAGTGGTTGGAAAAATAAATGAAGATGATGCCAAAAAGGGGGAAGGAAGAAAGCAAATTGGCAAAGGAAAGAAGAAGATCTTCCCCCCTGAACTGAAAGCTCAGGAAAGAAAGAGAACTAGATCAGTTGCTGCCACTGAAGCCCAAGACACTGAATCTGAAGAATCTTATCCGAAGAGGATGAAGCAGTCGGAGGATTCTGCCATGGCACCTCTTTTTGCTGAACTAGAGGAGGGATTGCATCCTGGATCAATCACCCAGGCAAAGAAGCTGGTACTGACTGAGTCGGAGAAGTAAGCGAAGTTGAAGGAGATATTGCTGCTCATTCAGATCCAGAGGTTGAAGGAATCCAATGAGTACCTGACTTCGCAGGTCCAGAAGAAGAAGTCTGTGCCTTCTGGATCCCGAAAGAAGACTCTGAGGAAATTGGTGGTGAATCCAGGTCAAGGACCTCCTCCACTTCAGTTTTTTGAAGATTTCATCCCTGTGGAGTTGTTGGAGGTGTGGATTCCGATCCGGAATAGATGGGCGTATCTATTCTACGTGGTGGGGTTTTGGGACGACCTGAATGAAGAAAAAGATGTTATTCTCCACCACTGGATGGCGCAGGAGCATCCGGACCTTTGGGCTGAGATCATCAGGAATGCTGATATCGAAGGGGTCGAGATTGCTCCGGAATTCATCAAGTACCCTCCTCCACTCTATGGGAACTCCAAGCAACTGGACTGAAAGGCTATATCAGAAGAAATCGTCAGAATAGGACGTGTCTCCGGAACAGTTGGTAATCGGACTAGGATGAAGCAGATTCTGAGTCGGGTCTTGGAGATGTATGAGATCTCACTTGCTGAGTGGAATAAGGATCAGGATGAAGAATAGATCAGGAATTAGTTGTTCAGGAAATATTGTAATAGCTTCAGGATGCTTGTACTTTCAGATTTGTCAATGAAGTTATTTAATTTTCCTGAGTACAACTTCTTGTTGACTCCTGAATTTACTTTTCCGTATCCTTATCAAGAACTGTGCTAACCCATTCCTTGTTTCCATCTTATAGACTAAGTGTCTAGTTTGTCAGGAGGTAATGAACCTATTTCACTGACTAAGTCAGTTGATTGTATAGATGGTTAGGAATTTGCTTAAGGGTTTTGGCATCATCAAAAAGGGGGAAATTTTTGGGACAATCTGAGTGTTTTGATTAGATCTCAAAACCCCTGATAAATTTGCCTAAGTACAGTTAGTCAGGATAGTCGTATTCAGGATAGTCAGGTTAGGGATTCAGTTCAGGGGGAACGTATTGAAGACTGAAGAAGATTGGAGTCGACCCAATTATCTGAAGTCTGAAACGCAACTCGTCCTGAAGAAGCTCAGAGTCAGTCTTATAGAAGATTGTCTGAACTGAAGTGAAGACCAAAGACTTGATGGTCCATCCTGATGACTATCCGGACGTCCCACTGACTTATGTTTCTACTGAGTATTCTAAGCTGCTCAGAACAGAACTTAGTCAGTGAAGGGCAAGTTTAAAATAACCTATCAGGCCAAGCTGAATGCTTGTAATTCCTGACTTAGGCCTTGGTTTAGTTTACCTGAATCATGTAAGTCCAAAGTAAAAAGGTTACACTTGCCGGGCTGAATAACCTATCAGGCCAAGCTGAATGCCTGTAAGTCCTGATTTAGGCCTTGGTTCAGTTTACCCGAATCATGTAAGTCCAAAGCAAAAAGGTCATTTATGCTATGGGACAAGAGACAAAGAGAATGTCAGTAAGACTACAATAAAGACAAACATTCAGGCTGAGTTATTAACGAGAGACTCGGAGTATTGAATGTACGAGGAAGGACAAATGTCAGATGATCAACTAGCCGTTTATACGGAGAGCAAATGATCTTTCGACACGCATGTACGGAGTCTGCACAGCAGTTAATGCAGCATTTAATGCGTCTCAGAGTTGCAGGCGGCGGGACAAATATTACCAGATTAAGCATGGTGATTAGGTCAACAGTACATTTAGCCTGCAACCACCCTAAAATAGGAAAGATTTGGATAGATCTCCTCCAACGGATCTATTTTGAATCTTGCCTATAAATACAGAGAGCCTTGCACCCATTCAAGGCTAACGGGAAATTTCCACGAGAAAGCTCTCAAGAATCCAAGCTCACAAAGCATACTATAAGCAACACTCTGCAATTAAATTTCCCTAGTGTTGTAGTAGGATTCACTCTGTATTTGCTTAGATTGATAGCTCTAATATTTAGCATTGTTTTGTATTGCTAGAGCTATCTTAGTTGGAAACCAAGAATACCAAACCACTCAGGGTGTGAGATTGGTTGGTTAGAAGGAATGGGACTTGTAAAACGCCCAGGGGTCAGTTCCTAAGAGTGGAAGTTGGCTATTCGTGTCCCTTGGCACGTAAAAACCAAGTACCTATCCTCAGGGTTTTGAGGATAACTTCCTGTTAAATCAGGCCGTGGACGTAGGAGTTGGTTATCTCCGAACCACGTTAAAAAGACCCTTGTGTGCTGATTTACTTTCGTGTTCAGGATCGTAATTGTCATTCATATTAAATTAAACATACTGCATCGTTTTAATATTCTGGCTGAATCAATCATCCTGAATCTAAATACTGTGCACCAGCCTTAACCACCTCTTACTAAGCAAACTCAGAGAAAACGTTTTCAGAAACTAAAACGAGTAGAAACTCAGGGCTCATATTCCGCACGCACTCTAGCTTACTAAGATAGTAGCCCAACTGACTAGCTTCCGAGCGGTCAGTAGGATTGTTATCTCTACTGAGCTTCCGAGCACATTACTCACACTCATCCTATCTGACTCACTACTGACTTGTCCCTGCTGCCCCTGCGGACTTTCAGTTTTCCTGAGTATCTTAGGATCTTCCTGACTGAGTGTGTAAGAGCATTTTTCTGAGTATTCAGAAAAATCTGACATCATTGTATTCCCCCCCATACACTGCTTTTACTCGTTTCGGGACCAACAATGCAACACATGAAGTATATTTGCCAATGAGTAGTGAGAAACTCGGGTATCACATCCTTCCCTCCTTATAAAAATTTCGTCCTCGAAATTTTACTTACCTGTAGAGTTCTGGATATTTGGATCTCATCTTATCTTCTCTTTCCCAAGTGGCTTCTTCTACTGACTGATTTCTCCATAGTACTTTGACTAGTGAAATTTCTTTGTTTCTGAGTTGTTTCACTTCCCACAAGAGAATCTCTACTGGAACTTCTTCATAACTCAGATATGGTTTTAGCTCTGTAGGTTCGCTTTTCAAAACATGTGATGGATTCGCAACATATTTTCTCAATGTTGATACGTGAAACACTAGTACCACTATCAATAGATCACTAGCACTTTATAGTACTAATGTTGGTACTACTTAAAAGTAAAGTATTTTTTAGTATCTACAGTAATTAGTAACACTAATAGTTTTATTCTACTACAACTAATTAATAGCAGAACTAATAATAATAATTAATTAATCAATATGGACTTAAATTATAATATTTCCTTTCACAAAATAATATTTACTCATCATCGCACATGATTATTCAATTTATTATATATTTCACTAGAAGAAAAAATAAATTAGATAATTATACGAAAATAAATTAAATGACAAGATTAGTAATTTAAATTAGGTTAATGATTAATAGTACTGGAGAAATATCTAGGAGCATTACAAGTTTTGGTTGATAATGTTTCGAGGAAATCAGCAGTGATGGTCATGATCTCTTTGATTGTATTTTTAAGTAGTCGTAAATTAATATTGTTAGATCAGTATTAGTATGTTGGATATCCAAAAAAAAAAATAACTCACTAATATTCAAGAACAATATTAGGATTCAAATTATTATTAATATATTATTGTTATAAAATTTAAATTACGTGTTATATGTTAATATTATTATTATTGTTGTTATCAAATAAATATATTCATATAAACTAAACAGATTCAAAATATGAACAAATTAAACAACAACAATATTCAAATAAAACAAATAAAATTTAAAATTTTTAAAAAAATATCCAATACCTTAAACTAATTTCCTACTACATAGCTAGCACCACTAGCACTACTAAAATGTTTTGTATTGTATGTATATTATGTATATAAATATTAAAATATATATATATATATATATATATATATATAAATATTTGTAGATAAATATGAATATATTTTTTTAACTAACAATTATTCATAATTCTCAAGCCTAAAATATCTCAATTTTGATTTTTAATTACTAAGTCAAATTCCAAATCCATATTGATCACTTGATAATTCTATACTAATAATACATACACAAAATTTAATAAATGAATTTGCATTAAAACATGTAATCATTATCTTGAAAATAACAATAGAGAGAAAATAACATTAAGACAAAAATTTATATAGAAATTTTTACGGTAGAAATTTCAAAAAATAAATTAAAAAATAGGTAAAAGGACGCGATTGCCCTTATACATAAGAACCGCTGTCGGCTATCGTGTCTACCAATTCACCCAAGGCCCATGAACCACTGTTGGCTATGCGTGTCCAATTCGACAGGCACATGAATATCATGGTTTGATAACATGCTTTTTCTTTTCTTTTCTTTTTTTAATTTATTTTATTAAGACATCAAAATAATATTAAGAATATTTGCCCATATATATAGTAATATATATTTATTTATATAGTAACACAAAATAGGAAGCAAATGTGTGTTACAATTAGAACAAATATATGTTACTATCAAATAAAATATTATTCTTTTTACATATATTAATTTATTTTTATAGAATAAATAATTTTACATATTATACAATAGCAAAATGTGTGTTATTATAAGAGAAAATATTGTTTTTTCATATAATAATACATATAAAATAGTTAAATATGTGTTATTACATGAATCAATATATCTTTATTTAAAGATATATAATGATTAAATTAAGAAACTCATTTTATTCTTAAAAAAAATATTTTATTCTTACAGTAACATGCATTTGCCTATATAGTACCACAATTTGGGGAGCAAATGTGTGTTACAATTAGAGCAAATGTGTGTTACTATCATATAAAATGTTATTCTTTTTACATATATTCATTTATTTTTATAGAATAAATATTTTTATATAATATAAAGAGTAATTATAAGATTAAATATTAGTTTTTCACAAATATATTATTTATTTTATTGAAATAATTATTTTTTCATATAATAACACATATAAAATAGTAAAATGTGTATTACTATATGATTCAATATACCTAGATTTTAAGGGGATAATGAATAAATAAGAAACACATATTTATTCTTTATAAATTCATTTTGTCCTTAAAGTGACATACATTTGCCCATATAGTAACACAAACTGAGGAGCAAATTTGTGTTACAATTAGAACAATTGTGTCTTACTATAAAATTGAATGTGTGTTACTATATTTACAAATATTTATTTGTCATTAGAGAAATATATATTGTAAATATATAACATATATAAGGTATAAAAAGATATATTAGTATATTAACAATATAAATTAATAAAAAGAATAAAAAAGAAATTAAGTAACACATATTTTATTTTTACAAAACTACATATTCTCTTTATAATTACTTTAAAAGTACACAAAATTAATTTTAAAGCATTAGTAACACATATTTTATTTTTTAGTAACATACTTTTGTCTAAATAGTAACATAGTTTGAGAGCTAATTTTTAAAATTGTAACATAATATTAATTGAATTTTATTAAATCGATTTATCAATTTTAAATAAATAAAAAATAAAAAAAAAACCCAAAAAAATTGAAATGGAAGGTCTATTTTCAAAGCAGGGCCAATCAACGGAAATAGCCTTCAACCAAATTGCATGACCAGCGTATTTGATTGAAATGGAAGGTCTATTTTGAATTGGCATTTAAGCAAAATGCATGAACAGCGAATATAATATCTAATAAGGGTAGAGCGGTCTTTTTACTCTTTTTTAGTAAGATTTCTACCGTAGAAATTTCTACGCAAGTGTTTGCTCTAACATTAAATATGCAATTTAAATTATTTTACTTTTAAAAGAAGGGTATATTAAATATTTAATACTATATTAAAAATAAAAATTCTCATTACGTACTATTCTGGACATCCAAAATATGGACAAATAGCACCACTCTATTATTAATTGATTTGATTCCTTACCTCCCCAACACCTCCACAATTTTTATTTCGAAAAACTGCAAACATTCCCCCCAAGTTTTGAATGTTTCTGCACGCAATTCCATCTTTTAATGTTAAGTATTCATTCCTATACAAGTCTCATCAGTTAACGAAAATTTAGACATAAATGAACTATTTAACGTGGAAAATTAAGACCAGATTTGACCCTTTTTATCTCGAGATACCAATATAAAAAGCCCTTCTTTATTAGTGGGTAATGATGGAATTAGTTATCCCTAAGCAGTTGTTGGAACTTGGAAGAATGTCAGTAGATGATACATTAATTAGACAATATGCAAATAAAAAGTATTTATACATTATTGAATCGAGCCATAATGGGAGTTAGGTACAATTATTTAACTTTTTCGACAAACTTTACTGCATAGTTATTTAATTAAATAATAAATAATTATCGTCAACATAATGTTTTTCTCTGTGGCCGCGTTATGCTTAGAATTTTCTGTACGCGGAGTACCCCATTACAATTTATTATATACTGATAAATTATTTTACGAACCAAGTGCAATTGATGATTATTATAATTTGGTGGAGTATTTGTCTCGAGAATAATTGTAGTTAACTAGTTATAGCAATTTGAGAACGAATCAACATATAATAATCAGAAATGGGCTCGAGAAACTCCCACAAATCTATTGCATTGCATAGTAACTTGTGATGTATGATTCAAGATTTTTTATTTTATTTTTACATTGACGGTCTGACAATAAAAGGGTTCACATATTCCAATTATTAATTTTTTCTTTCAAAATATTAAAATATTATCTTTAAATTATATTCCTTCTCATCGTATAATAGTTCAATTATGTAGCATGGAGTGACTTTCCTTCAAGGGAAAATGGGGATCCACCAAATTAATATAAACAAATAATAAGTAATATATTTGTTCTATTTGTCAAGGAGAATAAACTTCTCTTTTCAGGAAAAAATATCACATTAGTTATTGAATCTACACTCATGTGAAATATTTCATGGTGTAAAACATGCCATATATATTAAAAATTCGCGGATTCTAAATCGGGTTGGGTCGAATTTGGTCTTTTCTTTAAAAAAAATTCGCTACTATGATTTCAGAATTTTTCGCTCCCAGGTATGTTACAATTTGACCAAATGAATGTTACTAATAAGCAAAATGTATGTTACAATTAGATTAAATGTTGTTTTCTTTACATATATTCATTTGTTTTTTTAGAAATAACATTATTTCATAAAATCTAATAATAAATGTGTGTTACTGTAAAAAAATATTATTTTTTTCATAAATATTTATGAAAAAATAATATATTTTCTTATAGTAATACACATTTTGCTTTTGTGTTATACGAAAAAATTATTTATTATATAAAAGTAAATTAATATATATAAAGAACAACATTTCATAAGATTGTAACACACATTTGACACACAATTTGTGTTACAATATGGGCAAATGTGTGTTACAATATGGGCAAATACGTGTTACTGTAAGAGAAAATGATTTTTATAAGAATAAGTATGTGTTTTTTAATTTAACACCATTCTTTTAAATCTAGATATATTGATTCATATATTAATACACTTTTTTACTATTTTATACTCCCTCTGTCCCACAGGAATTTGCACACTTTTCTTATTGGGACGTCCCACACAAATTTGCACACTACCAAAAAAGGAAACATTGATTTACGTGCACACTCACAAACTTTTACACATATTTACCCATATGCCACTACTTTATATATAAAACAATTTTCCTTAAAAAATATGTCGTCCCGTAGGGTGCAAATTCCTACGGGACAGAGGGAGTAAGTGTTATTATATAAAAAATAATTATTTCTATATAGATAAATAAATATTTATGAAAAACCAATATATTTTCTTATAGTAACACACATGATTTTTCTCTTATATTATGTTAAAAACTATTTATTTTATAAAAAAATGAAATATGCAAGATAACAACTCTTTATAAGATTGTAACACACATTTGCTCTAATAGTAACATATATTTGCTCCCCAATTTGTATTACTATTGGGTAAATGCGTGTTACAATATGGGCAAATACGTGTTACTTTAAGAAAAAATGTACTTTTATAAGAATAAGTATGTATTTTTTAATTTAATCATCATTCCTTTAAATCTAGGTATATTGATTCAAATATTAATACTCTTTTTACTATTTTATATGTGTTATTATATAAAAAATAATTATTTCAATACAAATAAATAAATATTTATGAAAAACCAATATAATTTTTTATAGTAACACACATGATTTTTCTCTTATATTATGTTAAAAACTATTTATTCTATAAAAACAAATTAATATATGCAAAATAACAACTTTTTATAAGATTGTAACACACATTTGCTCTAATAGTAACATATATTTGCTCTCCAATTTTTGTTACTATATGGGCAAACATATGTTACTATAGAATAAAATGTATTTTTCTTAAGAACAAATATTTTTTTTTAATTTAATCATCATCCCTTAAAGTTAGATATATTGATTCATGTAATAACACAATTTTTACTATTTTATATGTGTTATTATAAAATAAAATTATTTATATACAAATAAATATATACTTATGAAAAGGTAATGTTTTTTCTTATAATAACACACATTTTGCTCTTACATTGAATGAAAAAAAATGTTATTTCTACAAAAACAAGTGATATATATGTAAAAACAACATTTGGTCTAATTGTAACATACATTTTGCCTTAAAGTAGCATGCATTTGCCCAAAAAGTAACATACCTGGGAGCGAAAAATCTAAAAAATTGTTCTTGCGCGAGAATTTGAAAAAATTACCAAAATTCGACCCTACCCGGCATGGATCCGCGAATTTTATGTATATGGTATGTTTCACACCGTGAAACGTTTCAAATAAGTTTTTGTCTAAGGTCATTTGTTCTAAATGTAATTAGATGGTGATATATTTATTACTTGTTTTATTTAGTTGAAACTCCCAATACAAATAACAGTTTGAATAACTTATATAAGTCTCTTTGCATCAAATACACCGTATAATTTAAGTGTATTTTTAAAAAGTTATATAAAATATTACTAAAAAGTCACACATATTATTACTGAATAATATATTTTTATATATTAACTTTTTAGTAATAACACGTGTGCCTATTCAATAATAAACGATGTAATTTTTCTAAAAATATACTTGAATTACACGGTGCACCTGGTTCATACAAGACTAAGACATTACTTATCTTCTTCACAGAATGGACTCAGGTTGTCTCCCAAATGGCAGCTGGCCTCAACTTCTGTCTTCAGGATTTGACTAAGTTTTCAAGAGAGCATAGCTGATCTTCTTCTCCAAGAGAATCTTCGGATCTTCAAGGTAACAAGGTTTCCCCTCACTAAGACCTATCTAATCCTATTTTACCCATCAGTTTACTAACAGGTTTAGCTGGTTCTACTACACGCTAAAGTGGTTTTTATATCATCAAAACACTAACAACATATCCTAACAAATTTCCCCTTTCTGACGATATTAAAACCCGCTCAGCTGAGGTCAACACTTTAGTGAATTTTATTAATTATAGAACCAAGAAGAAAATCTTTAGATTAGATCCTTTCAAATAGAAAAGTAAAGCAACTGACAACAAGAGTTTGTCTGAATATAAGCTTTTCAATCATAAAGGAAAAGAATACAATTCCCTACCTCAGCTGACTCAGTTGTTCTATTACAAATTCAGTTGAACTATGACATCATAGCTTTGAATGCTTTCCTTTCTCCAACTGGAACCTGGATCCAATTATAGAATCCGTCTTCAATCACCTTCAAAGTTACTGGAGACGAGTCTGGCAGAATCTTGAATTAGGGCACAATCGGTTTTATCTACATCTTACTTACAACCCTCCAAGCTATCTTCCCATCATTAACCAGTGGAGTGTCAAAGTACTCCAACTCAGGGCATTCAATTTGAACATGTACTGTAAGCATTTCCTTTTCTATCAGCTTGTGGAAATAGGGGAAGGCAGCTTTCAACCAGCATATGAACTCCATGTTCCTCAACTTCTTATCTTCTATCGGGCTTCTGAGGATGTAGAACTGATAGAGGGCTTGCACACCTGGATTTCCCTCCACTGCTTCTCCAGGTGATGTGGCAGACGGATCTCCAAAGGACCATCCAATAGAGGCTCGTTTGGATCCTGCACATCTGTTCTGAGCCTCTTAGGAACTGGATTAACAGGCTTTCCCAGCTTTTTCATTTTTCAAATGTATCTCCGGTTGAGGTACTCGCTCATTTCCTTCTTGTGTCTCTTCTCTCTTTTCTCAAGCATTTCATGGACATAAAGCTCCTTCTCCGTGGCTAGCCTTATGTCTAGATCAGCATTGAGTCTTCTCCTCTCATCTTCTTCTTGTGCTTGAAGGGTGTAGGCTAAGGCTAGGGACTTGCCTTCCAGTAGCTTTAAACGTGCAAGATCCCTCTGCATTAGAAGCTCTTCAATGTTGTCCACCCTGGCTACCACAATTGCAACAGCATTTGTATTCTTCTAGGTGTCAGCCAGGTTGGTCTCCAACTGACCCTTCAGTGCAGCTACCTCTACCTTTAGCTGTGCGATCTCAGCCAAGTTCTTCTCTTCCCCCATTTTAATATCATCAACTTGCGAGAAAGCTGATATAATAAAATTAAGGAAGGCTAGCAAACTTCTCCTCCAACTGGATCTGCAACATCATCATCTTCTTGGTCTCCTCCACCAAGCTGCCCTTCAGCGTACTTATGACAGCCATGTGCTTGCCAAAGATCCCGTAGGCCTTGCCCAGTTGTGCATTCACCTATTCAATCAAGGAATTCCTATTAAGAAAGAACTCCTCCTTGGCTGAATCCAAACTCTCTTTCAGCTCATTCAAGAATGACTACTTCAGATCTTTGATAGTTGAAATCACACACTTCTCTGTCAGAGGAGGAGCCATCGTCCTTGTAGCATTCAGAACTTCCTGTACTTGGGTGATCTGCTTTCCAAAGAAGCTGTTGGGACAATCTTAGTATTTTGATTAGATCCCAAAACCTTTGATTATTTGCCTAAGTACAGTAGTCAGGATTGTCTAGATCAGGATTAGTCAGGTTAGGAATTAAGTTCAGTGGGAACGTGTTGAAGATTGAAGAATATTGGAGTCGACCCAATTACCTGAAGTCAGATATGTAACTCACCCTGAAAAAGTCAGAGTCAGTCTTGAAGAAGATTGCATGAACTGAATGATGTTTCTACTGAGTACACTAAGCATACTCAAGTCAGAACTTAGTCAGTGAAGGGCATTGTAACCTATTAGGCTGAGCTTAATGCTCATAAGACCTGACTTAGGCCTTGAGTCAGTTTATCTGACTCATGTAAGTCCAAAGCAAAAAGGTTACACATGCCTGGCTGAGTAACGTATCAGGCTGAGCTTAATCCTCATAAGACTTGACTTAGGCCTTGAGTCAGTTTATCTGACTCATGTAAGTCCAAAGAAAAAAGGTTACTCATACTATGGGACAATTGACATTTATGTTAACACCTGAGAGACAAAGAGAATGTCAGTAAGACTCCATTAAAGACAAACATTCAGCCTGAGTAAATGACAAGAAACTCGGAGACTTGAATGTACGAGGAAGGACAAGTGTCAGACGAACAACTAGCCATTTGTACGAAGAGCCAATCGTCTTTCGACAAGCATGTACGTGAGTCGCGCAGCAGTTAATGCGTCTCAGAGTTGCAGGCGGCGGGATAGAATTTTCCAGATTAAGCATGGAAAAAAGGTCAACAAGTACATCTAGCCTGCAACCACCCTAAAATAGGAAGATTTGGGTGGATCTCCTCCAATGGATCTATTTCAAATCTCTCCTATAAATACAGAGAGCCTTGTACCCATTCAAGGCTAACGGGAAATTTCCAAGCGAAAGAATCTCAAGAATCCAAGCACTCAAAGCATACTTTGAACAACACTATGCTATTAAGTTTCCCTAGTGTTGTAGTAGGATTCATTCTGTATTCTGCATAGATTGATAGCTCTAATCTTCAGCATTGCTTTGTATTGCTAGGGTTATCCTTAGTTGGAATCAGAATACCAAACCCCTCAGGTTGTGAGGAAGGTTGGTTAGAAGGATTGGGACTTGTAAAACCACCAAGGGGGTAAGTTCCTTAGAGAGGAAGGAAGTTACTCGTGTCCCTTGCCACGTAAAAATCAAGTTCTGATCCTCAGTAGAAGAGGATCACTTCCTGTTAAATCAGGCCGTGGACGTAGGAGTTGGTTATCTCCGAACCACGTTAAAAAGCCCCTCGTGTGCCGATTTAAATTCTTGCTTAGGATCATATTGTCATTCATTATAAACTGAGCATACTTGCATTGTTTTAAAACCATCAGGCTGAATCAATCATCCTGACCTTTAAAATTGTGCACCCGCCTTAACCACCTTTTTCTAAGCAAAGTCAGAGAAAACATTTTTAGAAACTAAAACGAGTAGAAACTAAGGGCTCACATTCCGCACGTACTCTAGCTTACTAAGATAGTAGTCCAACTGACTTGCTTCCGAGCGGTCAGTAGGTTTGTTATCTCTACTGAGCTTCTGAGCACAAACCTCATACTCAGCCTATCTGACTCCTTGCTGACTTGTCCCTGCTGCCCCTGCGGACTATCAGTTTAAGTGAGTATTATCAGGATCTTCCTGACTGAGTGTGTAAGAGTATTTTTCTGAGTTTCAGAAAAATCTGACATCAGTGTGTTCCCCCCATTCACTGATTTAACTCGTTTCGGGACCAACAAGTGGTAGCAGAGCAGTGGTTCAAAAGACCACTGACTTTGTTTACCAACAGTTTCTGAGGAAGAAACTTTTGGTGGTCAACTGAACTTATCTGTTTCTAAAAACTGGCATATCATGGCATCCGGTTCTAAGCGCCTTGAGGGCAATCTTCCTGAGTTCTCTGTTGACAATTATGATTATTGGAAATTCAGGGTCCTTGCACCTCTCTACTCCATTCATGATTAGATGCCGAAGGTGTTCCTGTGCCATTATCTCCGCCACTTTTTCAGCTACTTTATCCTCCATAGTTTTAGCCACCCTTTCATCAGTCAAGCTCATCAATCGGTCAATATCAACTTGGCTATATGTAATACCCTAAGTTTCTATGTCCATATTTGCTTCACTAAATATTTTGTGATATTCTGTGAGCTTATATGACACATTTATATTTGAATTTATGCATGGGCACAATTATATGTTTAATTGCTCGATACTTGCTACTAATTTATTATTTGCTCGATATATGTTTATTCTTGAGATTTTAGAATTTTTATATGCTCTTTATTTGTCTCTTAAAGTATTTAACTTAAGATTAAATGTAGTTTTTAATTTTAGTAATTTATTCATAAGATATAAGTGATAAAATGAAACTTTCCTTAAGAAACAATTTGTGTAATGTTTACTTAATATTTTATAGAATTATATATAGACTTTGTAATTAATTTAGAACCTTAAGAGAGCTTTATTTCTAATATATTTTAGGATTTTAAGAAAGTCAAAATTATTACATAAGCCATGACACAAGCATGACCTAAGTGATAACCTAAGCATTACACATCACCTCCTTAAACCTCCTTACTTGGAGGTTAAGTAGAAGGATTTAGAAAATTTTAGAAGCCTCAAGACATGTCCAAAATTACCTATAAATAGGGCTCTACATCTTCACTTTTGAACCATGAGAAAAACACACAAACATACATACTAACCGTGAGTTTCCAAGAAAGAAGAGGAGAAGAGATTTCAATCCATCAACACTTAGGTAAGCTTCTTAACTTCATGTTTAAGTAATGATTAAGATAGGGGCATGATTAGGTTATAGGAAATTAAGAAAGAGATGATAGAAGTTTGAAATCAAGTGATTGTGATGTTATATAATGTTCTCTTCATGT